>JACXGJ010001790.1:0-44568 GCA_016801105.1 Esox niger
AAAGAGATGCAGTGCACTACAAAGAGATGCAGTGCACTACAAAGAGATGCAGTGCACTACAAAGAGATGCAGTGCACTACAAAGAGATGCAGTGCACTACAAAGAGATGCAGTGCACTACAAAGAGATGCAGTGCACTACAAAGAGATGCAGTGCACTACAAAGAGATGCAGTGCACTACAAAGAGATGCAGTGCACTATGAGGGGTCAATAGGATTCATTTGGGACACATCAGTGTTGGCCTTGTGCACGTCCTTTGTAGAATCACTGAATGCAGATGTTGTCAATGACTTGTGTGTTTGTGTTACCCGGATTTGCTCCAGAGTGCCCAGCCGGCCCGGACATCATCCCCATCGTGGCTGGCGTGGTGGCTGGCATCGTGCTGATTGGCCTGGCCCTGCTGCTCATCTGGAAGCTGCTCATGATCATCCACGACCGCAGAGAGTTTGCTAAGTTCGAGAAGGAGAAGATGAATGCAAAGTGGGACACGGTAAGAAGGGCTATAGGGGTAACACCTCGATCACGTCATCGCAGGTTTTTTTTAAGATCTGTTTTGATCTGACATGGGGTGGTAACAGACTATTTATTTAGCATTTTTTTATCCAATAGACTTCCTCAAGAGATGCCTGTGAATGCCAGAGGTAGATCTGTACAAAAACTGTTATATTGGTGCCTTGGTAATTTATTTGGCTCATTTCGGTTCTGCACAGTAACCTGGCATTCATATGGATTTCATTCCCTGGTGACTAGTCTTAATAAGGCTAAGGCACTGAGGTTTTAAACTGAGTGGTGCAGTATCAGGTTTTTAAGATTCAAGTCAAAGAAAGAAGTGACAAGGGTGTCCTTATTCGTTTTTGTCAATCTGAAGGCAAAATAGAAAATGCCCATCTTCATCTTTTACAACCTTTGGCTAGGGTAGCAGTGCTGCCCCGATCTGGCCACTCATCAGTATTACATTCCCATAATAGGCAATGAATCTGAGGGCTAGGGCGTATTGGGTTACCAACTGAACAAAGCTCAATTCAGCTGCTCAGTGTGCAAAGTCATAGCAAAGGTATCCCATGTTTAAAGTGGAATGACAGAGCTCGTTGGGATGAGCGATAGCCTGGCATAGACAGAATAAAGCCTATAGCAGCCACAATATTGTGTAGAGATTGGACTGTGACTATAAAGGGTATTGAAATACATTTGGGATGCAAGCAGGCTTGAGCACTAGTCGTAAATGTTGGTTAGCCTTTCTGTTTCCCCTCGGTCCGCTATTTGTTTTACTGTTTAACTTCTTTTCATGCTCTCTCCTGTCCTTCTTTTCTAAAACTCCCTGTTTGTCTTGTTGACCAAAGCAAGACAATCCTATATACAAGAGCCCTATTAACAAGTTCCAGAATCCAAGCTATGGGCGAAAAGGCGTGGTCCTATAAGTCCCAAGTTTGTATTTCCGATCTCTCTGTCGCACTTCCCTTTTTGTGCTTGGGTTTTGCATCCTTTCAGTCCCAGTTTTACATATATTTTGTTAACATAGCAATTAACAGTTGTTTGACTTTTTCAAAGCAAAAGCTGCAAGATAACTATTTTCATGTTTCAGTTTCTGGTACTGCCTGAGGCAAACCGTAGAATACATCTGTCTAATAAATGAATCGCTTTTTTTTAGAAACAGGGGAAAATAAAATTATGCAGCAGAGTTCTGTAACTTTAAGGCAGCCCCACCAGCATCAATCAAATGAAAACGGCCTTATTTGAAACTGTGTCGGAAAGTATACAGACACTTCACTTTCTCCACATTTCGTTTTACAGACTTAATTTACAATTGATTGCATTTATTTTTTTCCATCTATCTATACGCAATACTATAGTGATGAAACAAGTGTGGTTTTAGACATTTTTAATAATGTATTGAAAATAAAAATCTGATCTCATGTACCTCAGCCGTGACAATTGAGCTCAGACACATCCTGTGTCCTCTAGAATTCAAATAGATCATCATTGGCAAACTGAATTGTTAGGACATGGTTTGGAAAGGCACACCTGTGTACAGTCCAACTAATTCTCTGTAAACTTCAGAGAGAAGAAGGTTAGAAGAAAACGTTAGCGCATAGAAATTTCCCAGGAGCACACTGGGCTCCATTTATGTAACATGGAAGAAGTATGGAAACAGGAGTCTATAAAGAGCTGCCGAAGTTAGTAATCAGGCAAGAAGGGCTTTGGTCAGTGAGGATGACAGAGAAGCCAGTTTCAGAGTTTCTCTGCAGAGACGGGAGAACCTGCCGGAAGGATAACCATCTCGGCAGCAATACTTTAATCAGGCAATTACGGTAGTGACTTGTCTAAAGCTGCTTCTGAGGAAAAGGCATATTACATGCAGTCTGAAGGACTGGGAGCATAAAGAAATGGATTCTTTGGTCTGATCAAAATGTAACTATTAGGCCTGAATGTCAAGTGCTATGTTTGGCAAAAACAAGGTATCACTCATCACCTGGTTAAGACCATTCCCACGACGAAGGAAAGTGGTGGCAGTTCTGTCTCAGTGGAGAGCGAACAGAGCAAAATGAAGAGGTCCTTGAAGAAAACTTGAGCCAGAATGCACAGGACTTCAGATGGGGGCAAACAGTAGTCTTTCATCACAACAATTACCCAAAGCACACAGCCAAGAAAATTCTGTGGGGGGGGGGGGGGGGGGGGGGGGGGGGTTCTGGAAGAATTGAATGTCCTTGAGTGGCACAGCCAAAGCATGGACTTTCACATCTTTCGGGACTTCAGAAGATTGCAGTTCACTCCACATCCAATCTGACATCTTGACAGGATCTACAAGGAAGAATAGGATTAACTGTCAAAATCCAGTTGTGCAATGCTGCTAAAGGCATACCCAAAGAAGAAGCAAAGCTGTGAGAGCTTCTACAAAGTACTTAATAAAGGCTGAATACTTTTTTACCTCACAGATTTCTTTTTTTTTTCAATAAATTGGAACAAATGTCTAAGCATATTTTTGCTTTTTCATTATGGGGTATTGTGTGTAGATTGGGAGTTTTTTTTTTTTAATCAATTATAAATGAAGTCTGTTAAACAGCAAAATAGGGAGAAAGTGAAGGCTCTGGATACTTTTCGGGTCCATAGGCTCCATATAAGATTTAACAAGTATTTTACTGCATGTTGTGAGGTTAGCTATTAACCCACTTAACAGGCAGGTGGCTGCTTTCGAAATTCACTTCCAAATGATGATCCAAATTAAATGTAACCAAATAATGTGCTTTGTGAAATGTTGTGACGTGGCTTTAACCCAATTATTCTCTTTTGAGTTGCAGTGCATACTCTATATGGCACCCTATTCTATCTAATCCATGGTCCAAAGAAGTGCACTATCAAGTGGAATAGGGTGTCATTTAGAAAGAAAGCATTATATCCACTATGACTGTTTTTGTTTCTCCTCTCATTTTGCAGGGTGAGAATCCCATCTACAAGAGTGCTGTAACAACGGTGGTCAATCCAAAATATGAAGGCAAATGATGGCGCCTAGTCTTTGTCATTAGAACACTGTATGCAAAACGATATGGGAGGTAGGGGTGTTTTATCTTTTGTTTTTTTTAAATGTTCACTCTGTTTTTGTAGTCACCAAATGATAGCAGTCTTGCCACTATTACAATGTTTTACCAACTTTTGTTTTCTATGCATCGTTTGAGTTGAAAAATTGTACAGTATGTATAAACTTGGGTTTTTACACTTTCTGTGATCTTGAAAGAATGTTTTCAAATGGGTTTGTATTTCTGCCACAGGACTTGCATGGTCTTTAAAGGTGTGGAGCCGTTATTTCTGTTTTGAGGGGTGACATTGGATGTCAATGCAGGATGATGTGTAGCGATTACAGTCTATTAGAACAGCAATAACTTGTCATGTGTACAGCTTGTACTGCAATAGATTTTGTTATGTCATATTTTAGTCACAAAAAATGGTTTGAAAACAATGGTATGTTTTTTTATCAATGTATTAATCCGAACAATCAATTTAATTGCGTTTTCTTTTTTGGATATTTGTCATATTGCTGAATCTTTCTAAATGCAGTGACCTTAATGTACAGTAGTATTATGGGCTCTAGGTTTAATTGTTTTGTTTTGAAGAACTCAGGTCCCTATTCAACTCCTTATTAATATCAATGCCAAATATCACTCACTGCCTTATTTTTAATAAAAATGCCTTTTGGTTTTAAGTGTCTTTACAAAAATTCTGAATGAGGTTCAGAATAATTTTCTCCTGTTTACTTGTAATTATTTTCTAAGATGGTTTGATCAAATGATTCTTCCACTGAATAATGATTGCATTTCAATTATAAGGATCAGTGTTAAGGGAATGATGTTAGTCTGAGTTTATAATTTCAACCATCCCACAAATAGCACGCTCTTTGTTTATAAAGTGCCTTTTTATTTCATTGTCACGTTCACCTTTTGCATTATTTTATTGCAAATTATTTATTAAAGTTCCAAAGCAAATTGCCTGAACATCGTGTTAGTTATTGGTTTCATGTGTTCTTGCTTGTTCTTACTGTTAAAAATAGCTGCCAGTCAAATGTAGCTACTTATAATCCCATGGAATTTTTGTCTCACTCTCTGAACTAACCTTTCAACTTGCTGCTTAGGTCAAGGCTACCCACGTTTTTTACTGTTAGATCATCCAGTTACTGGATTTTCTGAAGATATGGTCCTGAACTGTAAGTGTGGAAGGTAACAGCGGTAAGAGCATTTAATCTGTAAACTAAATGTTGCTGGATTGAATGCCTACCAGCAGGGTGAAACATTTGTTCTGACCCTGAGCTGCGCAATTAACCCTAATTTCCAAATTTCTACCAGTTTGTTGCTGTAAATGAGAATGTTGCCAGTCAACTTAACTGGAAAAACATGGTAAAAAGAAATTAAACCTACAGATGCTGTTTTATTCATTGGGATTTATGCACATTTACACCTGAAACTGATTATATGATGATAGTATTCCTTGCACATGCACTACTTTTCTCTATATGAATATAATGCCAATACACTATACTGCATACGGTGCCATTTGAGATGCCTCCATAGTTATGCTATACAATAGAGCACACTTAAAAAGGTACATACTGCATATTTGGGATGGCAGGGTAGCTTTACGCCAAGAGTGTTGGGCCAGTAAACAAACAGCTGGTTCTTATCTGACAAGGTGAAAAACCCCTCTTGTTCTCTTCCTAAAACAGACTGTTAACCTTAATTGCTCCCATGTTGTTTCCAAGGGCATAGGAACAGAGGGGACATGCCCCCCATGTTAGAGGCAGGTAGACTGGTCTTCCGAACACCAAGAACAGTGCAAAAGAATACCAAATGTGTCCCCGTCAAAATAAAACTCATTGCTACGCCTCCTGGTTTGTTTCAGTAAATAAGTAGTAAATTAATGGTATAACAGAAACATAATCCCAAAGACTGCACCTGCAGCCTTGCTGATGCCACACTGCCTGAAGAGTGTTTGCAGGCATGTATACTGGAGTTTTGTCACAGCAGCACTGGGGGAGGGGAAAGACATTCCACACTGGACACAGCTGACACAGTAGGGTTAAACATTATATCCGGAGGTGTAAGTACAGAGTTCTATTAAAACAACCTTCGGAGAGGGCTGAATATTGACATTTGTTTTGTTTTTTATTGAAATTTTTCTCTTAAGTGTTAGGAAAATGCCTTCCTTGCAGAAAAGATTTGACCTCATAATCGAACACAACAAACATTTGCTCAAAAGTTTCACCGAAGAATCTAATTATAATCTGACATGTATTCCCTGATTATAAAGTAGATTACATGTTAAGAGGTAAAATGTCCTCTGTCCATTACGCCCTGATACAGGAAGGTAACATCCAAAGAGACCATATGGAGCCTCGCAGTGTTAAAACTAAAAAAAGATCGCTATTCTAGCTATGGATTTGTTATTCCTATGCGTTTGTTTAGCTGACCATTCCCAGAATACTGTGTACAACAGATGGAACTTTCTCCATTTCGAGCGTGAGCTCATCAACCCAGTGTTCTCTACAGGTGATTGGTGCCAGCCGCCGACGGACCAATCAGAATACATCGTATATTGCAAAGTTGTTAACCCCCAACAATACGGTTCTCGATTCTCTCTTCCTAGTTTTGCTACATTATCTTCTTGAAAATAACGTTTTGCCAACATTACTAAATCGCAATAACGGATTAGTTCGACGAAAAGAAAGGCCTCCCGAAACGAAGAAGATCCTTTTCAACCATAATAATGTCTCATGAGTATTTTACTGCATGGCGTTCGTTTTGAAAACGACGTTTCACTTTTGACTGTCCATTTGAGAAACAGCCGTGATCATCACTGTTATTACATCCTGGGGTCATTTTAATGGTATGTTTTTTTTTAATCAGATATATTCCTATAACTTAATCAGAACAACTGTCGTTTGTAAATCGGCTTGTTTGCAAGATGGCTAGCTCGTTACCACAGTTCAATCGAATGGCTTGTTAACTTAACTAACCACGTCAATTGCAAGCTTGGAAACGATATTGTTTAGTCGAGAGACCGTTCGATAAATTAATATGGCCAGAAGTGTGATTATCTAGCGAAATTGTATGTTTGTTTGTTTCCCGATTTTCGGCGTTGTTGCAACTTGTTTTTATAGACTCTGACGTGTGGGTAGGGTTAAGAATGTCAGAAAGATAATACTGTACTGTAATTTATTATACTGACAGTCGTGACATCAACGACGACGTGTCATTCTCTGATCTGCTATGAAAAGTGTGCGGTAATCTGCATCGGCTAGTAAATGTACAACACGTATTTGCTATGATAGCGTATCTTACAATATTTGATGAGTAAAGACTGTAAGCCAACTACCAGTGCAAGTAGTCCAAAAAAGAACTACTGTATATAGCCATTCATCTTTGCCTGGCTGCCCTATCACCATACTCTGGCCCAACGCTTCGCCCACGGACTTTAGTTTTCATCAATCACTCAAGCAGTCTGGACAAAGATCGTTTAGTATAGTATGAAGACAGTGTTTTCCATAGAAAGTACAAGTTAATATACATTAGCGATTTCGACGTTAAGTTCAGCACATGCGCAAAAATACGTAATTTAGACTTATCGGTTTTGTAACCCCGAACTGCGCATTTGCAGGCGATCAAAATAAAACTTCAATATAAAATGTATTGGTGACCAAATGGAAAACGTAATTGTCTTATGTATTTGTAGCTGTTTCCGGGCGTCTGGCAGGGTTTCACCTCTGGATTTAAAAACAGGTCTGGATCTGTTTAAATTCACGAGTCCCACCGAACAGTTTAATGTTACTGCTGGTTCAGGAGAGATGCATATTCCAAAATAAATGTTTCTACTCCTTATGAAACTGCTAGCTTGGCTTGGAAGTATGCGCCGGCAAACGCGCTTTGAAGACCTGACCTAACACAAAGAGCTGCTAGTACAACTGAGACAAGGCATTCGACATCCCACCCCGGCACCTTAGACGTTGTTCAGCTAACTTGCACCAGCCTCTGCGGAACCTCAGGACGTTCGGTATAGGATTCAAGCACTGGCCTCAAAGGCACGACTGTACTGTCTGTGAGACACATTTAGTTAACCCTACTTCTAAACATGATCATGTTTCGTTTCATAATAAGTTCTAGTTTGGTTAGATCTTTAAGATGCGTTTCGTTCAGTTTTGCCTTTTCGGTCACGATTAAAGGGGCACTGTGTTGAATCCTGCCTCTACCGTTTGCAAGACTGGATTTTAAGGGATGAAACGACTTCCCCTACCCTTTATTTACCAAACGAGACCGGAATAGAATTAACTAGTCCATATCGAAAATTAGTATGCTTTGGGGGGATGAGGGGCACTAATTTGCCTGTCAATCGAGTATGAGAAGACTATACGTGCATGCAAAGTGTTAGAGGGACCTGCAACAAAGTTTCATGGAATAGCTCTGGAATTGTTTTAGAAATACAATACTTAACAAGTATTTAAGACATTGCCTGCAGATTTATTTGGGTCAAAAAAAATCTTACAAATGGCCCCTTCAATACAATGACATTTATGAAAGATGATCCCACATGGGCAGACATCTAATGTGCATTCATTTCCATATTTTGTTTGACCTTTTATTTTGCCAGGTAAGTATGACTAAAACAATCGTTTTACTCAGTTAAAGATGATTACCTTGCTTTTGGACAGAATGACAGATTGAACAAAAAAATAGGTTTCTGGCTCAGGGATTTGTTCTAGCAAACTTTTGGTCCCTGACAGATACATACCACTAGGTGATATGGTTGCCCTCTTCAGTTGGATCCGCTGTCTCAGGAACAATAACACATCTGTTTTTTTTTCCAAATCAGATCCCAATAATGCTGTCCTTAGTAATGGATGGCACTGAGTGGAACATGGAACTCTTGGACACTGGCTAGACTCAACTTTAGGTAAGAATGTTCTTTAGTAAAATACCAGATTCTTATCTGCTTGACAGTGAATCTAGTGGGCTGCTCCTTGTATATGGGCATGCTATGATTATCAAGTAATGCCTGTTTTTCTCATGTTGTTTTTGCTTTTATGGCTAGATGAATGCCTACCCTCTAGTGGTCACATTGGGAAAGAACGTTGATAACTAGCATTGTAGCCAACCCTTTTCCTAACAAATCTTCCTCCTTACCTGGCTGCCATGTTAGTTCTTCTAACCTGTATATTTTGTTTGATATAGTAATGCAATTATTCGGCAACACTTTTTTTTAGCTATGGCAATTGGGTGAGATTAGAGGAATGGAGCACAGTTGTCTCCAAGTAGTAAAAACAGGAAAATAGAAACTTTCACAAAATAATTTTACATTAGGTTAACCAATATTAATCTGTATTTTTTTGCTTTTTGTATTTTTGGTTTGCACTTTGCAAACAATGTCCAGGTTAAGACAGAACTACAGAAATAACTGTCTTATTTTCAGTAAAAGGGGAGCAGGGTTGTTTTTGTGCAAATCTATTGTACTAGATTTGCAACTGATTTTTTGTTTTTGTTTGAATAAATGCACACCAGCTGATTGTATTCGATGTAACATTCAGTAAAATAATTGTGTACTTATTGTATATAACCTGCAGTAAGTCATTATATATAGCGTGCTTTCAGACTGAATTTCTGGTTTTATATATATGTGTGTGTGTGTGTGTGTGTGTGTGTGTGTGTGTGTGTGTGTGTGTGTGTGTGTGTGTGTGTGTGTGTGTGTGTGTGTGTGTGTGTATGTATATGTCTGTGGACGTTTTAAGTTTCACTTCGAGCAGGGAGACCAGCCAATTCTATATAGATACAATATAATGCAACCTGCAGTTTTTTTGGGGGTGATGTCATTCAGACTAACAATCTGTGTATTAATCATATTTACAATCTAATGTCCTGCTCAATGGACCATTCCGGCTTGTATAGGTTGATTGGAAAATGGTTCAGCAGAACCCCATAATTGTTATATCTATGGAGTAGCACAGGAGTACAGGGGACAGTAATTTGTTGCAGATGGGCACAGTTACTAATTTATCAAACCACAGGAGGGCAACATTTCCAAACGTAGATTTTTAATTTTTTTTGAAGGTTGTCAACTGATGGTGATAGGTAATTGACAATTTAGTGAGCATTAAGATTATATCTCTCATTTTATAATGTGTATTTTTTCTTTTACCTCAAAGATTTTGTGCGTGCATGGGTTTATGTTTGCTTAAACTTGTTTATTGAAGCTGTGCTTGTTACAAATGCAAGTTGATACAGGAAAGTGCAGCAAAACTATAAAAAAGTTTGGTAAATATATCAAGACGTTGTCATGACATTTTAAAAGGTATGTTTTATTTATTTACATCTTCCTGTTCTTACATTTATAGTTTATCTAATTTACGACCATCCCCCTGCCAAATGTACCAGTCACATGCCAAACACAAGTCATAATCTAAGGTTCATAATAGGGCTAAATAAAAAATGTCTGTGACAAATATCAAAATGGTTCAACACTGATTAATTAGGCAATGTAGCTTGATTTTTGATGGCAACCAATTATAGATAGAGTGAAATTATATAGTGAGTTAGCCTTATTATTTTATTGGATTTCATTTATACACTGAATAGTGTACTTGTTACCTTAACTCAAATTATGTAAATGTTTTATTGATATGTTTAGTTTTTTTGTGGGGGGGCAGGGGGAGGGGGGAACCTTATACCCCCCTCCCCCACCGGCGTGAACGCGCACGCGCTCGGGATGGTGTGGGAATGGCTGTTCGATGATCGGTGGGTTGGGCTGCTGTGAGCGAAAGGAGCGTTAAAGAGTTTTTAATGTCCGCCATGTTGGCCATGGCGCACTGAACCACCGATAGACAGCGGAGCCTCTGAAAAAAATTGACCGAAAGAGAGCGACCAAGATCCGGGCCTTCCCGGCTCCGTTCGCGAAGCCCTATATTTAGCTTCAACCAGTCGAACCGTAGATTCCAGAATAACGCACAGAATCATCAATGAAAGCGCAACTTGAGATCGTTGTGAATTTTAGGAGATCGGATAGCTTTATGTTGCATCTCGAATTATAAAAAAATGAGTAAATTGTCGTTTCGGGCACGGGCGCTGGATGCTTCCAAGCCACTACCCGTTTTCCGATGTGAGGATTTACCCGATCTGCACGAATATGCATCTATTAACCGGGCAGTGCCGCAGATGCCGACGGGGATGGAGAAAGAAGAGGAATCGGTATGTTATACAGTTGGAAAATAAACGAATAAACATTTAGTCTCCTTTTAATACTTTGAAAGGCACTCCTCTTTTTCTCTGCGCCAGTTTACACAAAATGGCCGCCAATTTTATTTCCATAAAGACGACGAAAATGTCGTGTAGATAACGTATTAACCAGAAATTATTAAATTTTCCTGATTACTAAAGATTTTGTCTTTCTGTAACGCATAAAACATTCTGGTTTTAAACGGTTATTTTGGCTGGGAACGATGTTCTAAGTACAAAGGAGTCACGTGACTCAGATGAATCCGACATTTTGTTGACAGTCTTTGGCTTTGGGATGGGCCTTGTGTTGGCGTAATGGCAAAGGACCGGTGCAAGGGGGAGCTAGCGATTTTTAATTGTTTAGCTTTTGCCCCCTGTGCTTGTGTGATGACGATACTGGCGGAAAAATAAAAACATGTCGTTCCTTGCATAGAATTTGCACTTATTTTACACTTGTATGCTTTGACAGATTTTTCTTATCTTAGATGTACAAAATATTAGAGCCTACCGATGTATAAAACGATGGCTAGACAGTACGGTTTTGTATTACCCAATATCGTCTCAATGTGTGGCCATTTAGTTCACAGCATTATTTAGCTTAATGTCCCAGCAAGTATTGCCTATGCACGTGGCCTTGTTATGATCTGGGGTTTGTATCTGTCAAAATGTCAGGTTGTCTCTGTTTTTGGTTTAACTGTCATTCTTTTAGGGCTCCTCTGTTGTCCATTCAGTGAAAGTACGTAGCCTGCTTTGTAGTTTGAATCCCCCCACAATATACCCAAGTTAAAACATAGCCCCGTGTTTAATGACAACCTGTGTGTATATGTGAGTGAATTAGTGTGAATCTGTAAAGTGAAACGTGCCCCCTTTACATGTCGTCCTGTTGATAAATTGAACATTTTTGTTTATTGATTCATGGCTAAGCCATGTCCTCTTGACTTCCCCTGTCAGATGCATGTTCTTGCTCTCTAAAGCTTGGTGACAGCCAGAGGTTCAGCGTGTCAGGCAGCCAATGTCACTGTGGTAAACTGCCATGCCGTGCACAGAGGGGGTCTCAGCGGGGTGCCTTTTGACAAGGCGTCCCTCCATTCTGCTGAAATGTACTGTGTTGCGTAATAGGAGGAATATGACGGTAGGAGTGGTTAGTTTATTCACACGCTCCACTAAGCACACTGTCAGAGGAGCTGTCATGTAAGTGACAGCTTTTGTGTGATTGGGATGGGAAAGGAGACTTAAGCCTGGAAATGCTGTGATTCTGTGGACAGTGTTTTGTTTCTAGTGTGGATAAAAATGTTTCTAGTTGATACTGTGTGGTTGGTCTGTTCTCTTAATATAGCCAATCGCAAAGAAAATGTATAACCTCCCCCATCCACGGTTTGTCTTTTATATACTGTATTCACTTTGCTATGAGTTACTATTTATTGTTAGATTTTGTTTGGCTGGTGTGGAGCAGCTGGAGGATTGGAACTCCTAGTTCCTTCTGCACGTGTGAACTGTCAGTCCAGACCGCCAGTGTTTAGGTTGGGTTGACTCACTGAGCCAGTGTCTGAGATTGTGCAAAAGGGAATTGGGAATCTGATATTTTTGCCTGAGGGACAAATTTTTTGTTCACACGCTGGATGTCTACCAGTTTATCACTGTGGTGACTTCGTTCACTGGTAGTGATTTCTTAACTGTCAAATGCCTGATGCTGTGTCACAAATTGTTTTTAAATGATTTCCCATCACTAAAATTAAGTAACAATAAGGTAGGCCTATTTACATATACCAATTTGTGTAGCCATAAGCAATGCTGCTAAAGAAAGTTTTCTTGTTCTCAGAAAAGCCTTTCAATCAAAATTAAGTAACCTATTGTTTCAGACACTGGAGGAAATAAGTTCAAGGCAAGGAGTTTTACTGTTCCCCCCAAATGACTATCATGAAGTAATTAAAGTTCAGAAGCCATTTCAAAGTGTAACTGAAATGCAGTAACACACGGATTCTGATTAATGTAATAATTAAAACCATAAACTTTTTGGGGTTGGTGCTGTCGTGTCTGTAGGAATATGGGCTGTTATCATAAATCTGTGCTTGTATGTAAATACAACAATGTTTTCAGAGGCAGAAATTGGTGTAACTTCTGCAGACATGTTAGTTTAGAATGGCTAAGTGAATTCTATTATTTAACCCAACTAGTGACCCAAACTGTTAACAACTAGTTGTTCAAAAGTAGTCAGTAGTTTTCTGGCTACTTTGATCTGTGTTGTACACATACTGATGAAATCCACAATGCCTGTTTTCAGGCTACCGTGTCCTTTCCAAGTTTGCAGCCAATCTGAAAGTGAATCTAATTGCTATATATGTATAACTCTCACTCTGGAAGGTGTACTGTTAACCCGGACTTTGGGGGCAACAGATGGGCCTTGCAACTTCATAACTACAAGCCATTGTCCAAATACTGATTGCTGCTTGTGTGATAGTAGGGCTGGGTGATCTGGCCCAAAACTTGTCACAATATATTCAAGATTTCTCATGGATATAATATTGCTGACAATTAATTTATTTGTATATCCTTGTTGTTGATATAATCTTAAAATATACAGTTTAAGTTTAAAGTGAAATAAATTAACTGGTGCATGGCCCTAATGCCATCTTATATTAAATGTCCTTTCTCATTCTTAATCCATTATTAGCAATATCGATTATGATTATTTTCATTATTTAAATATTTATTGAACTATCGCCCAGCCCTGTGTGTTAGTAGTGCTGAGCCGATTCGACTTAATGAGGAATGTCTTACTGAGTGAGTGCATGACTGACTGCCCATTGTTAAATAGCGTTGTGGTTAGCGACTCAGTTGACCGGAGTTCGATCCTCGCCCCAGACCAAGTAGGCCTTAGGATTTATTCAGGATAGACTAAAACTTTGTTGGCCTTGAAGCTTCAATAGCTACGGTAATATTGCAATGGATGAACTGAACCGACAAGGACCATTTTGGAGTCTTTGTTTTCATTTATAGGTACTGCGGCACTATTTGCTTGACATCTACAGTAATCTCTAATTTAACGTGTTGAATGTAGTGTTGCGATCCTGTTAACACCTGTTGTTGGTTATTAAAACGGTTTATATTACGTTATATACTGTTTCTAACGGTTATATTGTGATGGACGAATTGCACCTACAAGGACCATTTTGATTTACATAGTGTAGTGGTTGGCTATTCATCTGTCATGGTTTTCTAAAGAAACTAACTGCACATTGAGTAATTGGAGTCATTGCTTTTATTATATGCACTGTGTATAGCTGTTTGCTAACTATCGGCAGTAATCTTTCTGACATATCGCATTGAATGTAGTGTTGGGATCTTATTATACCTGTTGTTGGTTTGTATGTTAATAGGTAATGAGGGAACTAGTTGAGAACCGTGGAGTTTTGACTAATTGGTTTGGCAGTGCAGGAAGTTAACTGACACGTCTCTATATACGTATAATGTTCAGCAACACCCTCTGTACAAATAGCGTAGTGGTTAAAGACACACACACACACACACACACACACACACACAGTCTGTTACAGAACACCGCTAATTGAATTCATGTTGCTTGAGGTTTTGCTAAGATTGTACTTTTCAGGATTTTCTGAAAGTCTTTGTTGACTGGTTCTAAGATTGTTACGTAGCCTAATGCTAACATGCTCCACCCCCAGCAGTGCTGATCGCTGGGGGGGTTGTTGTGTGGCAAATTATGCATTAACTACCTCATACAAAATCCGCATTGTGTACATATTGTTCAATTTATAAAATGTATAATGGTAAGTAATTTGTCATGAATAAACATTTAACTATCTGCATGGGAGATACTGTCTGTAAAGTTAAATCTTAATGACAAGAATTGTGGAAATGAAGCTTCTGGAATAACGCTTAGCGCATCGCATCAAGTGCATACTCCTGGGTAGTAATACATTTAATAAAATCAATCCTTTATCATTCCCTTTGTTGCTTCATCAGCTAGCCGATTAGAACTTCCGCTTAAAACTGGCAATAAGAAATATGAAATTTAAAAGTCAGATGTGGAGTCAGTTGGACTCAACTCAGACCGCTGTAAAATATCACACACGAGCACTTCACACGTCATATATATTTCTTTGCAATAGGAATACTGACTAGCCTGTCTACAGCGTTAGCATCACATTTCAAAGCTGCCTGGTGGCAGGTGAAAATTTCCATCTGTGTCGAGAGCTGAGACTCATTTTGCAAGCATTAGGCTGCATCATTAGTTATGTCCCTATGCTTTGATGTAGTATCATAAGGTGCATTAGCAGAATATAGTGGAGAGGTTTGGTTTGGGTCTTTTGCATGTGAACATTTGTATGGAAATTAATACAGCTAAAATAACGCTAATAGACATGTAAACTAACAAACCTTGATTACAGAACCAGGTTGAAAACAATCACCAACAACTGCAATAATCTTTTGATTTTGTGTGTGTTGATTGTAAACTACAAAAATGGTCATCGGTTATCTACAACAGCAAGTCTTTGCACTGAGTCGATGACACAAAATACATTGTCCTATCAATTAGTTGAGAAATTAGTTGTTGTTTGAACTAAAAAACAACCACAATGTCTGGAATTACTTAACACCTGAAACAACCTATAGTAAAACTGGTAGTTGTGAAAATTGCCAAGCCAATGTGGTGAGAATAGAGATGCTTCTGTTGACGCCAGCTAGCGAACTCCAGGCGGATTGAAAATACAACGCTTAACTGTGGGCTTGTTTAGAATATACATTTTCTGAGATTTATTGAGGAATTCATGAGATGCCAGAAGATTGTTGTTTAAACTTGCCGATATCGGTAGCTCAAGGCGGCACCTTGCCAAGGTTAGCATGCACCATGTATTTGGTAGAGTCCCCTCTGAGGTTTGGGAATGTCATGCTTCTTTACAATGCGCTTGCATTTTCCACAGATTTTCACTTGATTGACGCGCTGCACAGTCCTGTGTAGCTTTTTATATTTTGGTGTTAATTCTGACATCATGGAAAAGATTATGCTAAGATAAGTCTCTAGTATTTTGTCTCTTGTAATGTATGTATGCCCTATGCAATTTCAAATCTCCAAGTCTATTCTCATGCACTGATGAATAGCATGCCTATCTGGTGTTGTCGCTGTCGCTTTAGATTTTATTATATTATTTTATCTTCAATTGACAAGGCAGGCCGGCTCTGTCCTAAAGTGACTGAAGGTGATGAAGTGCACTTTGACCACATTGTGATTGGAGACAACGAAATATGACAATTCACAAAATTTAATAATTTTAATCAAATGCAGATAAAAAAATGCCTGGTTTAGACTTAATGGAAAATTGGTACATTTTCACATTCATAGTTTTCATTGCAGCATTGACTGTTCTTTCAGTATGTAGCCACTTTCTCATTCTACTTTGCTATAGAATTTCCACAAATGTGTTACTCTACCTTGGTGTCTCCATGGACTTTATTTGAATGTATTTTAGGAAGATTGTTGTTAAAATTGTGCACTTTCCACTCTTGCAAAAGTTGTTAATAAAAACAACAATTCAGTTGTGAAATGATTATGGAAGTCTTAGCACATGTCAACAATATTAAAACACTTCTACATTCTCATGAAAGTAAAAAGTATGGACCAGATATTTAAAAAAGCAAGTTAGCCTGATTCCCAGTTAGAATAATTAGACTTAAGGAAAATTACCGGAGCCAAATAATATTTTGGGGTCAGACACTTCATATCAGAAACATGTCTTTTTCCCCCCGTGAACTGCTTGTTCTCCAGGTCCTGCCACATCTTGTTTCTGTCTGTCTATTGTCTAGGCCAGCCATGGGAACTTGCGGCCCCCACCCCCCTCTTTGCGTCCCTCGGATGAATTTAGAAAACAGTAGTGATGTTTGAGCCATTAAACACTTGATGATACCAATTGCAGAAATATCGAAGTAGTGCAAACATCCAAAAAACAGTGTTCAAAGTGTTCCTGTGTTTAATTACATGGCAGTGAACATAACTTCAGATAACATTTTGAACTCCATCAAATTTAAAGGTTTGCAAAGTATATCACTTGGAATTGAGGTGTCTGTGATTTGCTCAAACTGTTTGAAATTGAGAATTGCATAGTTATTCCTTATTTAACTGGCAGTGCCAATATTTAAAAGGCCTGGTGCTTTGGTCATCATAATCACACATGCTCTAGAGTGGTTAGTAGGTTATTTACTTGAGGAATTAACCGTGCAACGTGACTTTCTTTTAAGTAAATCAATAGCTGCTTCTGTTGATTGTTACTATAGCACATAACCTAGACCAGCTGACAGCTCATGTTTATAGCTGCACATACTCAAATATGTGAATGAGTACTGCAGGTATGGTGGCTGCTGAAACATCGCACAGCAAAAATGTCTTCTACAAATGTATGTATGCCTACATAGAGAACTCAACTTACATGACAATTTGGCATATATGCTATACATTTGCTTGCTCTAAATTATCACACTAATGAGGTATCAAGTAATAGATGTACATGTGATAAAACAATTCTGGAAGCAGACTACATCTCACACTTGGACAATTTTGTTCTCTCCAGACCTGCTGTGAGTGCTTCCCACATGGCAACTTACTACACACTGCTTTCATCGGGACCAATATGGCTCCAGTTATGTTACCTTAATGGAAGTAGACTTCTCGTTTCTCAGTGTAGTAAAGTCCAATGGAGCCAGTTCTTTGCTGAAACACCCTGCTTTTCATTGGCCCTGCCAGTGTGTCGTACTCCCCTGTAGGGATGCCCCAATACCAGTATCGGGACGATACTGGGCTCATGTACTCAGAAATATGCCGATACCATGTCATGGAAACAATAAGTGAAACTCTGTGTCGCCTCTGTCAGCAATGACGAAAGTAGAGCGCAAGCTCTGCTCTGCAACATTGTCCAGAGGAAAACACAAGTAATTTGATTAAACATCTTTAGACAACACAGCGCAGTGTTCAAGGAGTATGTCAATGCTAGCAGCGGTGAATCACAACAGCTTACTTTGAAGCAAACACTGGAGAAGTGAAATAAAATGTCCACAGACAGCCTGCGGGCAGAAAAAAATAGAGCAGAGGCTCTTGCTGAGTTAATGTGGGATTTTGATGGTAATAGTCATTCTAAAGGATTTTTCTGTAAAAAAAACAATTATAGCATCTTGCGATTACTCACCAGTCAGAAAGCGGTTCTGCACCAATGCCTGAAAGAGAATGAAGTTCAGAACAGTAATAAAATGAAAAATATAATAATCTGTTCCCAAATAACAGCACTAGTTCAGTTTGTAATTATTCTTAGCCTTGCAAAATTTTGCTTAGGGTTTTTCGCTATAGAGACCTAGTTTGTGTTTTGTTTCTTTGCAGTTTTCTTAGTGTATGCTTACTAGACCAGGGAGGAATTGGCAGTTTGTCTCTCGCTGCTCCCAATTGTGTTCTAATGCTATATCAGCCAAATTTCAAATCGCATACTATGTACTGTGCCACGAGTACGTACTTTGCCGATGACGACGCACGTACAGTTTTTAATGTATAATAAGCTAACTCGCCAGTGTTGGGATGCACTAACTTTGCATCTCAACATTACATCATCTTGTCACTTTAACATCTTGCTGAGTTAGAATATTTAGCTAGACACCACATAGCATTGTGTTTTGAATTGAGCGATAGTTAGCGAGACTGAAGATGAACTTACACTGACAAAGCAAATTCATTTCATGTCACACTTTTTTTTTATTAGTGAATGACATCGATACAATAACAATCAGTGACGGTGACGATATCTGAAGTGAAATGTGGAGAATCATGGAAACACCAGGACCCAGTCCACAACATGTTTATAGGGGGTTTAACTTTTATTAGTTTTTTAGTGACAAAATCCTGTCTAGTGCAGCTTGGCGTACTTGGTATCGATACTCTGTGCCGGGAAGTACTCAAATATAATTACTTGTACTTGCACTCGGTCAGAAAATAAGTGGTTTCGGTGCATGTCCAAAAGCTGACTGTCACACTTACTGGTATTAGGGTCTGGGAACGACTCTGCCTGGCAGGCAGGCCTGGAGGAATAGGACAGGCCGCAGGAGTGGACCTCCCGACTGTGATCGATATGCTCATTTAAAAAGCATGTCTATTTCTGGACTTCTGTGGTCTGCTGGCGGATGAGATGGATGGCAGGCGAGTGGTTTCGCCCATGCCCGGCTATTTTGGTCCTGTTTGTAGTAGCAATCAGACTACCGGTGCTGTGTTTATTCTCTGCTAGTGCATTTCTGTGCTAGGGAAGTGACTTATCCAAATTTGAGTGTTTGATTCAGTTCTTTTTTTTATCTTCCCCACTTAAGCAGGAGTTGTTGTTCTGGAGATGGGTGGGCTAAATAATGGTCCATTGTCTATGTAGTAGTAGTCATCCCTAATGCGCATGAATGAGCCATCAGTCTGCATGTGCCAAAACTATACATGGAAGTGGCATCCTATTCCCCATGTAGTGCCATTCAAATGTGGGGGTTGCTCTTTGCCTGTTCTTACCTGGGCTCTAGTCTAAAGTGGCAAGTGGCCCTGGAAGGAACATTGTGCCGTTTGGGTCATAGTTTACTGTAGGGGGCTTTTCTTAAAGGGTTGGTACTCAGGTGGGGGAGGCGTAACATTGGAACAAATGTTCCTTTGCCAAGCATAACACTGCTGCCTGCCAGGCAGGCCTCCTACAAACTCAGCAGATTTGAATAGTGCAACCCCATGTCCAAAAGCTTGCCCCTACCGCACATGGAGAAGCTAACCGTTTCCTGAAGTCAACACTAAACAAATCTTTGTCTATGTCCTTGTTATGCCCGTATACCATATTGTGCACTTGATCACTCCCCATCACTGCCTCAGTAACGTTGGAAACTTCTTGTAACCAATGCTTACGAGCTCATTCCAGTGCTGTTAAGTCCATTGCGGACTGGAATACTGAATGTTTTTGTTACGTGTCATGAGTCAAACCCACACAGTGTGAAATGACTAATATCAACCTCAACTTTTCCCAGTTTCATTTAAAGCCAAATGGTTTGACAGCTATGCTGTATACATTTAAGGAGGTTTGGTAACCAATCTTATGACGTACCCGTACCGTGGCATTTGGGTCAGTGATCTGATATATAAAACATGCAGTTCCATTTAATGTGTTTAACAGTTGCTGCAAGAGTCTATCCCAGTAAGGGTCAAGCCCCGCACCGGCTGTTAAATGATAATACCAGGGTATGATTCTACCTGCTGATGGGTTTTGTTGGTTGAACTGGGGGCTGCAGTCAGAGAGTGAGAGATGATTGTTCAAGGCAAGGCCATAGTTGTGAATTGGGCTTTACAGAGTATTGTGAGTCAGAAATTGGCTGACTGTTTAGTAGTCATTATGAAGTACAACTTACATTTTCTTTGTTTTTTTGTTTATTTTCTGCACTGGATGTTGGAAAATAACCTAATTATAAATGACTTGGGCCCTGATTCAATGTATAATATGTTTGCAACGCCCTATTCCCCCGTGTGAGAAAGTAATTGCCCTTTAAGGCCATGTCACACTGGAGTGATTCTACACCTTGCATCCACTTTATTCTAGTCTTACCTTCATTGGCTAACACCCCTCATATTCGCAGTGTTTTGATGAACACTATGGCTAGCATCCAATGCTTAGCATTTTGGCTTGTTCAATTGCTAGATGCTTGACCCCAACTCTGAGTATTTAAAAGCGTAAGTTGAAATCTCCAGTAAAAGTGGCTATAGGGTATTACTTGCACATGCACAAACCGTTATAGGTTGCCTTAAGTATGTATATGCACCACACTATGTGTAGTTGAAGGGATGCACTGATACCACTTTTCAGACCCAGTGAAAGTACGCATACTTATATTTGAGTACTTGCAATGTCATTAACTAATCAAAGATTATTTCCCCTATAAATATTTTGTTTCTCTATGTTAACTTAAGCTGTTAATGTTCTCCTTATGATATTATGTACCTTTATATATACCATTATTATATTGTGTATATAAATAGTAATTTGTTTAATTTATATTTTTCCCCAAATATTTTTTTGGGGAAGTATAAACAGTACACACAACCCATCACAGGCTTTTATTTTGAAGGGACAATGCAATTACTGGAGGTCTTATTGCTGTTGCTGAATCTCTGTAGCTATCAAATCCATTGTAGCTATCGAGTTCTGACCCTTAGTTAAATAGCTGCCTACCTTGGGTTGGCACTCAGTCGATGGCTACCTTTTATAATGAATGTGACAGCCACTTACTGACACCAACACATGTGGACTTGCACAGACACAGCCACTTTGATCTCACTTGCTAGCTTGATATGCCGAACCTTCTTGCACTGCTCTGATGCTCGTGTGATTTGTAAACTGCAGTTTATTGAATCTTTTCATGCTCTGCTGTTCCATTTTATTCTGTCTCTGGACATTTAATTTCCCTTCTCCAGTGAGATGTGTTCTTGTAGTTCTGGAAAGTTAGTTGTGGTAGTTCCGTGCTGCTAATATTAACATATTCCTTGAACACTGTGCTGTATCAAATTGCTTGTGTTAAATTTGGATTTTTCCTTTCCTCTTGGCAATTGAGCAGAGCTTGCATTCTACTTGTCATTGCTCCATCTCCCCGCTCTAAACAATCTCTGAGTACTGTATTCTATACTTGCGTGTCCAGAGGCGGCAAAACCATCGGGCTACCATGACATGGTATTGGCATATTTCTCTTGAGTACAAGTACATGAGCCCGAATACTGGTATCGGTGCATCCCTATGTAGCCTAACCTTTAAATTACTGCATATCCCAACGCTATTCAGAATATATCAAAACATAGCCAAACCATGACTTGAGCACTATGCTTGAAGTATGAGATTCTTAAAAAGGTTTGTCATTTGCAATGACAAGTTATGGCAATGGTATGCTTGGTTTTCCTAATCCCAACTGTGCAGTTAATGTAATATTAATTATAATATAAAAATAAGATACCAAGAAATATCAGTAATTACACTATACACACAACACGCATCAATAATAATAATAACCGTACCACCGTAGTGCAATGTAAGTGACAGGTGTGCATGAATGGCAGATGAGCATGATATAAAGTGACCGGTGTGCATGGGACTATGGATGGAACGGAAGAGGGTTTCCTGAATTGAGCTGACTTACGGTCTGAGGAAAGAAACTGTTGCGTTGCCTGTTAGTTTTGGACGGAATACTCCTGTACCTTTTGCCTGACTGCAGCTTGGTAAACAGTCCATGGCATGGGTGCCTGGGATGTGTAATGATTTGTTTGCTCCACCTCCTTTCACGTCTGTGTAGTGTCCCTGCAGGGATGGCAGGTCAGACCTAATGTAGAAAGCATACTTATTTTCTGCCAGATATAGCCAGGCACACTGACCTTTCAGTTGACTTAACCTTCATTTGACTACATCACTTTTCATTTTTGCACTTAATGTCTTCTTAGGTTCTCCTGTATTTACACAAGCCTTAAAGCAGTAGCTGTACAGAAAATCAAGTGACTTCAACTAAATAAACGATGCAGTCCTGGTCAATAGTTTACTGGTTGTTTGGCCAAACCTTTTCATTTGTACATTGAACATTAGATGCATTGGACATGTGACCTAAGCAGTAATTCAGAGTGCAACTTTCTATGAGGAGGGCCGGGATTGAGGAGTAAGTCAATGTAAACTGGATTTAGGCAAGGGACTTGTAGAGAAGCTGGTGTCAGTGAGTCTAGTTTGTTGAGTTTGCATGGAGTTCCAATTTACCTGAGTATAAAGATTAGTAATGAGTGCTGTAGGGGGCGCTGGTGAAAAACGCAGGGCTTCTATGGCTGAAAAAAACCCTATGAGTGTTAGCAGCACATTATTGCTCATAGTCTTAGAATAGTAACATTTTCATTTTTCAGGAGTATGTTTTGCAGTGTGGCTGAAGTGCTTTGTTGTGGAACTGAACACATTTTGGAATAGATTTTAGGCGATTGAGGTGGCTGTGAATCTGGAACAAGCGTGAGCATCCAAATAAAATCCTTGTGGGTGTTGACATACTCAATATTGTGCAGACCCATGGAGGTACAGCATGCATTTGGTTTTCCTCTAGGGATGAGCAGAGTAGTAGAAATGAAGGAAGGTGCATTGTGTTGTTGAATCTGTTGCAAGGTGGCCAAAGCAAATACTTTTTCACTGCACATGTACACCCTTTCACAACACATTGAGTATCTGTATGAACAGCCCAATGTCACTGAAAGGAATTGGTCATTGTGCTTGTGTATATTAAGCATGGTTTTGCTGATGAACTCTCTTTAGCTCTCCAACAGAGATAGGAGAGCCCAAAAGGCACCCTATTCCCAGTATAGGCCATTACTTTCATCCAGGTCTCCAGTATCCTATATATTGTAGTGCCTGAAATTGGGTTCCGTTTAGGCTGCTGCCGGTGAGACCGCAGCGCAGCTGACTGCAGCTTGTCCAGGGCAGCGTAGCGGACAGGAGATGTGGCGAGGGGCCACAGTGACACACTCCAGAGGGTTGATGTAAGTCTGGGACAGGCTTCCCATGGCACGGTGCCCTTATCTGTCTGGGAGCCAGAGGCACTTCAGTTTTATTACTGTCATCCGGCTCGCTCCGATGAGCGCTCATACAAGCCCCCCTCCCCCTCCCGGCGCATTCCCTTCCCCGCGGCCCAGACAGACCCGGGAGTGTGTGTGTCTTTGACTGTGGCCCTACTGTTTTTCCCCACTGGTGTTTTGTAGTTATCGCTTTTATGCTATAAGATTTTTATGTAGATGAACTTGATGCTGCCTTTGCGCTTGACATAATAAAAAATAACAAAAATTGCATTTGTCATGCGTCTGCTTCCAAGGTAACGTAGGACACTTCTGACTGAACTCCCCACAGCTACTGACATGTCTGGCTCGTTGAAGTGGGTTTGAGTGGTGGGGAAGGTTGTCTGGTTATGAGCTAGGACTTGTTCGTTACCTGGTGAACAACTCTGAGCAGCCTGTTTTTCTCCTTATGGTGCCGCAGTAACTTGTTGCTAATGTAAAACGAAAATTGCAATTGCATTTGTTATTTAAATAAAATTGTTCCCTGCAATTGTAGTCTAAATAGACTTAGTCAGGTCCATTAGCCACCTCCAAAGTAGAAATAATTTTCCAGTTCTTGGTTTCCAGGCTGTTGAAGTAAGCCTATCTATTTCCTTTGATTTTAATTTGGTATACTTGAGTTTTGCCCTTGGGCATAATAAAGTGGATTTGGCTTTTGATGACTATTCCAGTGCTTTCACACATGCCTACCCAGCAAGCTTTGGCAAGGAAACTTTTGAAAGTTTCCATCCAGTTTAACAACAATAAATATATGTAGTTGTATCTGAACTGTCTAGGTTTGACATTAATTTGACTTTCAAAAGCTAATTGATTTACTCTGTACTAAACTTCAAGTCACTTGTCAGTGGTGAAAAAAGTTCTCTAACACTACGGCTCAAATTTGAACCCATTATTTTGTATGAAATGAAAGTAATTGTCAGTGAACGGTAAGCCAATAAAAGCAATGTTTCACGGTCCTTTAACTTAAAACTGGCTAAATCATAACTCAATGAGTTTCTACTGGAGCTTCAACCGCTGTGCCAGTGGCTGCTGCTCTTTACCATTCAATACTGATATCACTGAAGCCTCTCAAATGTGCCTCAATAACTCTACTTTGTTGTGATCCACAGAAGACTAGGAGAAAAGCCTGCAAGACTAGGAGAATAGCCCAGGACACTGCTTTTGAGCTTCTATAGTGTGATTTTGCTGTTGTCAGCCCAAATGTATACCCCACTTGTCTGACATGAATTTTTACCCCTCCCAGTGAAGTGTTAATGTTGAGCCTCCTCTACCCCTCACGGATTCTGTTCTTGAGCCCTTCTTGTAAAATATTTTTAGCCGTACAGGAAAAACTGCTGCCGTAATGAACATGAAATTCCCAATGTCCTAAGCAGTCTGTCCATCATATGTCCCTTAGCACAAAGATCCTGCTCACCCAGTCCATTTAGCCACCGCTTGTCTTTGGCTGAACTGTTCAGTCGGTCCTGTTGTGCCGCGCTGTCCATTCATCTGGCCTCATCACTGTACAACCCTCTGTCTTTTGGCCGTCTGCCCAGCTGTCCCAGCGGTGCAGTTTTTGGATGGCAAGTGACCGCTAAACGGTATTTCTTTTCCTCTCCGTCTCTAGGAACATCATCTCCAGAGAGCCATGTCTGCCCAGTCGGTGTACGGAGAGAAACACAACATGGTCATCCCCGTACCGGAGGCAGACGGCAACATTGCCTACTACGAGTCCCTCTACCCTGGGGATTTTAAGATGCCAAAGCAGCTCATTCACATACAGCGTGAGTACAGTGGTCCCAGCTGAAGGGCTTCAGCGGTTCTTCCACATCTGCTCGGGCCTGTTGGTTGGATGTGATGTTCAAGTTATATCCCATGTGCCGACTCTGTGGATTGGCTGCGGGTCCTTGAAAAGCAGTTTGAGGACCCTTGGCCTAAATGAAGCGGAAGATTCCTTATTGACCACCTATTTATGCATACGTTTTTTGTAAGCCCTTGGGTTTTTGAAGTGAGGTGTGCAGCTACCCAGATATACCGAAACACAAAAATCATTATGCAGTGGAACCTTGAACGAATAGGGAAAGAATACCCTTGATTAAGCTATTACAATCCTTGTCGTAACATGGTATATTGTTCTATTGTCTTGCTTATTATTGCTTTGTCAAAATATCACAGATTAGGGAAATGTTTAGCTACGCCTTTATAGACTGATGGTTGCCTTGGTAACAGAGCAGTGTCAGAGAATGTGTTCCTGGTGCATCTTGCTGACTTGAGTCTGCATAGTGATCTGATGTCTTCACTGTCCTGCTATGTAGACTCCTCAACCAGTGTGGTTGAGCTGCTGATACTGCCAAATTGCTTGACTCCCAAGGATTTCACTCCATCTCAATGTAAAGCAGGGGTCTCCAAACTATTCCACGGAGGGCCGTGTGTCTGCGGGTTTTTGGTTTTTCCTATAAATTGGTTCCCAGGTCACACCTACACAACCAGGTGAAGGTAGATATTAACCAATCAGTAGCCTAATTAGTCAATCAAGTACAAGGATAGGGAGAACCTGCAGACACACTGCCCTCCGTGGAATAGTTTGGAGACCCCTGATGTAAAGCATGCAGATGTTGTCTGAGCTACATCGACCACGATAGGGTTGTTGCCGTCAGGAGTGGTTTTAACATCTCAGATGTGTTAGACCTGGTGAGGAACTGCTGAGGAATGTGTGAACAAACATCTGGTGAGTAGGAGTTCTCTGGCTGAATACTCCTTGTTATTGAAAGGTCTGTGGAAACTAGACAGACTAGTTTCAGCAGCAGAAGGCCACAAATACTCCAGTAATTGTTTTATACCATTGGTGTTCAGAAGGGCATCTCTGAATGCCCCAACTTGAAACGGATGGAGGCGAAAAGGGGTCCTAGATAAATATACTTTGTATATTAGTGACTGGGGAGTGTACTTCCAAAGGTATTCAGAACCCTGGCCAATTCTTATGTTATGTAATTACAAATGGTGCATTGATATTTGGAGTGCATGGTAATAACTACTCTAGATTGTATTTGGAGTGTAACTTGTCCACATCTCAACATGAACCATCAGAAGACAGTTGTTGTTTAAGTTGAGAACCTTGTGAGGCGTTTTCTCTGCTACTAGCAGTTCACACTGTTTAGCCAATTGCCAAAACGTAATGTATTTTTTATTTTGGGTGTGTGTAAGTGTTCATCTTAGATTTGGAGATGTCATAGGCTATGCAACAGTGCCTCGATTCAGTGGCTTGTTTGATGTTTTGTAATTGATTAATCACCAGGCTTCATTGAAACCTGATTTATAAATATGCAGCGTTGGCATCTGTCTGTATTGTGACCACGAGGTGCGGTTTCAGGATTTCCATCGCCCCTCTGGCTGTTTGCCATCTAAACCGCCCTCTTCTCTGCAGCTTTCAGCCTGGACACGGAGCAGCCTGACTATGACTTGGACACTGAGGACGAGGCGTTTGTGAACAAGCTGAAGAAAAAGATGGAGATCACTTTCCTTCAATTTGAGGAGATGGTCGACCGGCTTGAGAAAGGCAGCGGGCAGCAGGTACGTGTCTGAGACTGCGTCCTAAATCTCACTCTGTTGCCTAAACTGCACTCTTACCCTCAGGTCCACCTTTCAAATACCAATGCTGAAATGCAGTGAGTGGGGCACTGCCATGCACAGGGTTCTTGACTCAGTAGAGGTCAACCTGGGGTCATGGCTAATCTGGGCTTCATAGCGACGTGGTCCCTCACCCTGTAACTGTTCACCATGTTGTTTGCTGTTATTAAGAATCAGTTCTTAGTCAGGCTACCTGTTAAATGAAGGGTAAATACAGAAGCACCCCCGGCACGTGTTTTGTAAGGATGCAGCGGTACTGTAGGCCCACAGTTCGGTATGCATTGCGGTTTTGTAGGTCCCTGTAACATACTGAAACAATATAGTTTCAGTATGAATTACATCATGTTAGACGTGTTTCTACTTGGATTAGCCGACAATGGCAAAGAAATGCTTGCGTACTGTACTTTGTTTATACTGTACGGTCATCTTTCCCTCGTCATCGTATTGAACGCTGAATCAAGGGTGTTCCGACTCAGAGGATTTGAATGCCTGCCGTGCCTATTCAAAATGTGCTTCTGTCTGACTTGCTGGTGCTCGCCTTTGTCATGTTTGAGCTTGAGTATTTGTTTTTAGTTTCCACTCTTCCAGGATGTCCGTCGGTGCTTAAATTACTTAAAGACCGATGGTAATCAAAAGCCTTAGTCTTACATTCTTATTTTGTATTTTTCTCTGTCCTAAAATTATAAATACTGGTAGCATTTTTAAGTGATGCAAAACATGTGGTTTATGAGTGCATTTTTGCTCTGGTTAGATGTTAGGAAGACATTCCTAACAGTTGGCTGCTTTTCTCCCAACACTGTTGTTCATGAGGTAATGGCTTATAAGTACCAAGCTAGGTCATTTAACCAGACACATAGTGGACATTGGCTCTTAAAGTTCCCGCAAGGTACCCTGGGAGAGTGCCAATTCAATCAGATGTTGATGGACAACAGCAACTTTGCTTTGTGCTGGAAACATTTTGAAGGTAAAACAAAGCCCACTGTTTTTTTTCTTTCAAGCTTGGCACATTTATGGGAATTAAATCTGTGGAATCCCATATAAAATTTGTGAAACACAAAAATGCTGCAAAAAGCCTACAACAAACACCTGGCATATCTGTTTTGTTTGGTCATATCACAGACTTAGAATATGGGCAGTGCAACATTTTGGGAAGTTTGGCTAGAACGGGGAATCACAGTGTGATTGGTCGGTCTTCATGCACAAAAAGCTACGTCAGGAACAGGAAACTCTTCTTCCAGGTGTTTTGCCATCATGAGGTTTGTGTTAGGGCTGGTCACCTCACATGTGACATCCTGAATTTGTCCCCCAATTAGACGGTGAGTCTGCAGGAGGCCAAGCTGCTTCTGAAGGAGGACGACGAGCTGATCAAGGAGGTGTTTGACTACTGGACCAGGAAGAGGAAAAACAGCACGCACGGCTCCTTGCACCCCACGGTGAAGCAGGAGAAGCGGGACGGATCCAGTACGTCTGATCCCTACGTGGCCTTCCGCAGGAGGACCGAGAAGATGCAGACCAGAAAGGTGGGTGGCCAAGTCACTCGATAGAAGGCCTCATCGACAATGGTAGCGCAAAGGGTCTCCGAGACACTGTTGAAGTGAAGTGTTGGCTCTGTGGTAAAGTCTGTTGAGCATTCTTTATTCAAAGATAGGTTGAGTGTCTTTAGAAACTGGCCTTCAGTGTGTTGCCTGACCCTACACATTTTCTGTGTCGCCTAAAGGATGGGTTAATGTCCTAATGCCTCTTTCTCAGAACCGTAAGAATGAAGAGGCTGGCTATGAGAAGATGCTGAAGCTGCGGAGGGACCTGAGCCGGGCCGTAACTATACTGGAGATGATCAAGAGGAGGGAGAAGAGCAAGAGAGAACTTCTGCACCTCACTCTGGAGATTGTGGAGAAGAGGTGGGTTCTTCAAGGGCCTCAACCTTTTGACGTTAGAACAGGCCGACTTTGAAATGTATATCCAGCTTTGGAAGAAATTAAGAGACCACTGCAAAATGTAATCAGTTTTACTATTCATAGGTATGTGTCTGGGTAAAATGAAAATGTTTTATTCTATAACATACTGACAACAGTACTCTGAAATTCCAAATAAAAATATTGTCAGAGTATTTACTTGTAGAGAATGAAATCTGGTCAAAATAACAAAAAAATATGCATTGTTTTCAGACCTCAAATAATGCAAAGAAAATTATTTAATATAAAATGTTCAACAAAATACTATTGTTTTAACTTAGGAAGGAATAACCCTGACCTCTCCCGGTCTCCGGCTAACCATTTTGACAACCTGGTGTTGGGGGGAAAAAAAATGTGAATAGTCAAAGATGACCTTAGTCCATTCCTCTATGGTCCAATGGTCTTTTGGAAACTTCAGCCTGGCTCTTTGCTTCTCATTGATGAACGTTTTATTTGGCTTTGCCCAACTTCAGCCCTGCCCCTAGGACCCTGTTTCAAACCCTGCTCGCCGTGCACTTCACCCACCTGCTGTTTGCCATTCTTTTTGTAGGATAACAGCAAGTGACCTACGGTTGTTGATTGACATTCAATTGAGTTGACGGTCATCTCTGACAATAGACAGTCGTTTTCGCCCTGTGCCAGTCTGTTGCTGTGTTGTCCCCAATATCTGTTGTTTGACCTTGTTCTCATGAACCGCCATCTTTGAAATATTCAGGATGGAAGCAACCTGATTCTCGCTGTATCCCTCTGACAGTAAAGCCAGAATTTGACCCTTCTTTTTCTCACTCAAAGCTTCTCTTTTCAACTCTGAATAGTAATTACTTTACTTAAATTACCTCTGAGGTCCTACTTGCACTGTTTATGCCATCCAGCTGGTCCTATTGCAAGAGTATAATGATGACCACAGCATTATATACTTTTCCTCATTTAAATTAGATTTGGTTCAGGTAATCACCTAATCAGTTTCTCCTTAAGCACAATGAGATGTGCCTGTGGTGGAATTTAACAGACACTAGAATGGAATGGCTGCCATTCATGTAGAGATGCTGATTTAAGAATAATTCTGAGTGGTCTCTTAATTCTTTCGAGAGCTGTATATTGTAAAATGTGTAGAAATTGCTTGGATCAGTTCAAGAATAGATTTGCCCACTTCAGTTGCCTGTCAACACTGAAATATGGCTGTGATTTGAGGGATTTGACCGCTTTCTGGTTCTTTCAGTATTGACCTTTGACCTTGTGCACTCTTAGGAACGGTATGTCCGACTTCGGCGGCGAGATCATGGCTGAGGTCCTGGCCCAACGAGCTCTGGCCAAGCCTGCCCACATTATCCCCCTGGTACCGCTCACCAACCAATACCGACACCAGGATCACATGGACCTAAAGGAGTACAAATTCAAGGTAAGAGAACAGGTGAGGACAGAGGTTAACATATTTAGTGTCTTATAGGTTGCAGGCTGCTAAATGCCGTGTGTTGGTTTTCCCCTAGCCGGAGAAGACAGAGGTGGTAAGGCAGAAGAGGAAGTACGAGAAGAAGCCCAAAGTCTTACCCCTGTCGGCCGCCGCCCCCCACCACCCCGGCACCCCTGTGTTCAACGCCAAGGACGTCCACCAGTACGACTTCCCCAGCTCTGACGACGAGCGCCACTCCCAGGTAGGCCCGTGCGGTTGGACTTGGCCTGCGTTGCCAACTGACCTGAGCGGGATTTGGCAAGCAGATTTCAGATGGTGAAAAGGAGCCATATGTATGTCACCAGTCAAATCCTCTCGCCGTTCTCCATTAGTGCTTACCGCTTTCCTTGGGTTTGGTTCATGTTCGTCTCTCAGGTTGTCAAAAATGACCTTTCTGCTGAGCTGTGACTGACCGGTGTGTCCTTTCTCACAGATTAACTCAGGCTCCTCTGAAGCGGAGGAGGAGAATGACCCTGACGGTTCCTTTGCCTTCCGGAGGAAAACAGGCTGTCAATATTACGCTGTGAGTATGGAAGACTCCCATACGATAACCAAACACAAGCCATTTACACTGAAATGTTTTCCATTGGTGTGTTCGGCACACTAAACAATATCAACAAATGATGTGATGTTGTAATTCATAATTACAACATATTACATTACATTAAATTACATAATAGGGTTGCACGATATTGGAAATAACTGACATTTTGTTTTTCTACGATATATATTGCGATATGAAATAAACAGAGAAAGGGCTTTGGCTATCAACCTAGCAATCTGTATCCTTCACTCTTCACCAACCCCATCCTCTACAATTGTAATTAATGAAACTTGTGAAAATGGCCAGAACAGGTTTCTAGGTAATAATATGTAACAGTAATAGTATAGCAACAGTAGTAAAATTGAATGCGCAACTGGGCATAACTTACCAACTGCTAGATGCAGTCTGTGGCCAAAGCACTGCAATCTGGTCCACTTGTTCAGGGTGGCAGCCTTCATCATTTTCACGGCACTGTCTGTTGTTATACAGACTCTCATCTAGGCCCAAACCAGCTAAGGCTTCTCTCATCTCTGTTGCGATGGTCTCACTTGTATGATCCTCAGTGAAAAATGCAGTTTGCAAACAGCAGCTTTTCAGGTGCATGTCCTCATTAATAAAGTGAAAGGTCAGACAGATGTAGTGCTCCGTTGACAGGCTGGACCACAAGTCTGTTGTTGCTGTATAATATTCCACTTGTGACAGATCTGTTTCAACTTGTTTTACATTTCTTGTACAGCTCTGGGATGGCAACTTGAGAAAAATAGTTGTGCGATGGCATTACATAATGCTTGTCAAGCAAACAGATTAGGTTTTTAAATTTGGTAACTGTTAATTGGTACCATGTCTATGGCGACGTGAATTATTATTGAATCTGTGATTTTTCTCTGCCGTTAGGAACCTTTCCTGTATGGTGTTTTTGCCTTGGACGGCATTGAGATGCTTTGCACTTGTCATACGAAAACTTGTGGTGCCGCCTTAAATTATCAGACAAATTGGTGATGTTGCCTCGTGTTGTGGCAACAATTGCCAGGCACTCTCGACAATGTACTAGTTTTTGGTCAACATCCTGTCTGTAGCCGTAGTATTTCCATTTAATGTATTCATTTCTTTTTGCAACCAAATTCGGCCTTTTTTGCCTGTTCCTCGCTCATCATTTAGTCACACGCAAGCAGAGTCTGAATGTCAACCACGTGCAGCAACGAACTCCATGTTAATAGTAATAATAGTAATAATAATATACACGCATACATCAGTGAGTAAATTACATTATATCAGACAGATTTAATGCTAGTATTTCATTTGATAAACATCTATAGTGTAAGCTGATATATGTTTACCGTACTAAATCGCACGTTCTGCAATGTGACTATTGCGGATGCGTACATCAGTGTCAATGCTGAAACGACATTGTGCAGCCCTAATAAAAAGGCTGCTTTTTTAAGCTGGAAGTCAGTCTTTTCTAGTCCCTTGAATTCCGTCCAACTATTTCCTGTATTTCTTCCCGTTCCTAACGGCTACTTGTCCGTTTTCAGTCTCGGTTGGACCACGGGGGCAGCTGGCCGTGGGATAGGCCGTCTGAGGGCGGTCTGGGAGACGCCCGCTACCGATACTGCCTCACGACTCTCACGGTGCCGCCACGCTGCCTGGGTATGGCACGCCGACGGCTGGGACGAGGGGGCAGGTACGTAAACACAACGCCACGATGGGTTTCAAACCACGTCTGTTTCGTTAAACAGAGGAGTGATTGTTTAGAATTCCATGAACGCATTGCTAATGGGTTGACGTTTTAATTTTTTCCTCAGGGTTTTGTTGGATCGCGCTCATACGGATTTTGACAATGTATTTCATGGGCTGGACTCAGAAATGCTGGACCTGCCCGCCCACTCGCCAGTCACAGACAAGTTTGCAAGTACCTCACCAACAAATACCTCGGCCAGAACTTTTTCTTCCTCCCCGGACCTCAGTCAGATCCTGTTAAATATTAAGGCGAGCCGATGGCGCCACTTTAGGCCCCGGACACTACCACTAAACGACGGGGATGATCCGCTCACGGACCCCTTGTTCAGGAGGCGGCGCATGGGGGTCCGTAGAATCACCTCCGCCCTGGTTAGCACCACGGGGCCCCTTCGAGGACCGGCACCGCCTGCCCCCACTGTTGGTGAGTAGGGCCGGAGTTTGGGTTAAAACATTCAATAAACAAGAATGCATATCACACCACTGCCACACTCACCGTCTTAACTGGACGCCACTGAATTCTGGTTCGTTCTGCCTGCTAGTTAGCAGCTGCTGTATACAAAAAGCAGCAAACTTGACTTTGGTAGAAGGCGTTTGCGGAAGATAATTGGAAATGTTTCAGAGCATGAAATTATGGAAGCCGTTTTTTTTGGATCAGTTTCTCTTGTCCTTTGCTACCCTGTGTGAGGGTTGAATGTGTGTCCGTCTCCTGAAGGGATTCGGGTTCCATATGCGGTTTACTGTTTGCTTAGACTTGACTAATTCAGAAGGCGCGTTTTGATGACCACTGTGGAAATGTCAGTTTCTTTAGCCTGAGTAATCCCATTTCCTCCCCACGGATGTTTGCTGTAGTGTTTGGTATTCACAGCGTGTCCTCTTCCCCTGGCCAGTGATAGCCAGATAGCCAAAATCAGTTGTTAATTTTATTCATGACGTGTTGAAAGGATTCAATAGGGAACCCTGCTCTGAATATTAAGTATTGGCTTTGTTCCAAACTGCTTCCTATTCCATGTATAGAGCCCTGGTGTGAAGTAGGGCACTATATAAGGAATAGGGTTATTCTGCACGTCAGTGTGAATGGGTCACTGAACTGTTTTCAGTATCATGCCATTTCACAATGTGACTTGAATGTGCTCTTAGATCAGATCTGTGGAAACAGTCTAAGGCTTTTGGGTGAAATTGGTGGCAAATTGTGGATGGCAATGCAGTGTGGTAACCGGTGCGCTGTCACTGAATGTGCGGGGTTTGTGCCGTGTGTGACCTGTTCTTTACGGCATCTTGGCCAGCGTTCACCCCCCAGCAGTACCAGCAGCACCAGGAACAGCTGGCCTTGATGCAGAGACAGCAGCTGGAACAGTTCCGGCAGCAGCAGCAAGCCAACAGCTCCGGCATTGCCAACAACACACAGGTGAGTCACACTTGTTGTTCTTCTGCCTTACACCCCCCGCCCATCTCCACGGTGACACATGGACAGACCACTTCATCTGTTTCACTTTGTTCTTTTGCTCCGTGCCGATGCGCTCTGTGCCGTCCTCTTCCAGGGTTTGGTGTCCAAGACGTTAGATTCAGCCGGCGCCCAGTTTGCTGCCTCGGCCCTGGTGACCACAGACCAGCTGCTGGCCTTGAAGACCAAGGACGAGGGACGACCTGGAGGGGGAGTCAACGGCGTCCTCCCACCATCCGGTATGTCTCCGCGTGAACCCTGTGTAGATAAAAGTAGCGTTGAATAGAGGCGCTTGTGCATCGCTGGAAACTGAGGTAACATTTCAGCTCGAGAAGCTTCCCCCAGATATCTCATTGTTTTTGTTTTCCCTCCCTTTTCGATAGGTGTCTACAAAAGCCTGCACCTCCCTACCACGGCGTTCCTGTCACCTTCTGCCCCTACGTCCGCCCCGGTCACCGCCACTAACCCCACCTCCCCCTTCCTCTTACCTGGTGCCAAAAACACCAACGGCCCCCCGCACGCCAACGCCGCCAACTCGGCCCCCACTCAGGTCCTGACGGGGAGCAACAGCAGTGGCAACCTCCGTCTGAGCATGCCATCCCCCGGGACGGCCCTCGCCAAGCGTCAGATCCCCCGGACGCTGAGCCACGTGGCCGTGTCGCAGTCTGCCTTAAAGCTGGCCACCGCTAACTGTCAAATGCCCAAGGTCTCCGCCAATACGCCGTCCATGGACCTGGTTTCTAGGTGAGGCATTGACACGGGGGGACGGCATGGAGGTTGGCCGTGTCAAAAATGGCACCCTACTCTTTTTTTCATAGTGCGCTGTTGCCTCAGGAAATAACGGGGTGCGAGGCGTTAATCGTAGTCGACCATATAGGGACTAGGGTGTCAGTTGGGACACGCTTTTTCGGTCTAGAAATGTGCCGACTTAGTATTCTGACAAGCTTAGCCCAAACCGCCGCTTCAGGAAGAGTATCTACCCATCGTTCTGAGACTATTGTCATACGTATTTGCTGAACAGCCTCTGATAGATTATTATCCCCCCCCCGTATGTTTACCCTCTGCCTCCAGGGAAAATCACGATCAAGACAAGCCGGCCCTCGGCAGTATATCGGACAACACAGTGGCCATGGAAGTTACGTAGCCTCAGGACACCGAGGGAACTGTGGGGGCTCAGCCGGAAAACTCATTTTAAGGTGCTATGCATCGTCGAGTCGCAAAGAAACGCATCGGCTAGAACGGCTTGCGGAGTACATGCTCGGGGCACGCGGCGCTTGGTCTCCTTGGTAACAGTTGGGACTTAATTGCAATGCTCTTCACAATTTATTTTTTCCCCCTCCCATTTCCTATTTGTTACTGTTCATAAGATATCAACGTCTGTAAAACAAATATGGCAATTATATGTACAGTACTGCATTATTTGTAAAACCCTTACCCCACCCCCACACCCACATTATTTGTAATACTCTTCTTGCCCCCCCCCCTTGTATATAACATTACTTGAATACAGAACTTGTTCATTTGTGATGTTTTGCACTTGGGATAAACAATTTAAAAAAAGACGACCTGCAACTGTTGACGTGGGTGTGAGTTGTTCAGCAGGGCGTGTCATCATCACTTGGCGTGGAACCTGCTGTTTTTATCTATTTATTGTGTCGTGTTTACAGGTTAATTTTTTCTTTTGTTTCCTGTTTGTTTTGTGTTGGGTTTTTTTGTTTCGGGGTTTTTTTGTACACTGTTCTGTAGTCAATGTGTCTAGGTAGCTATGAACTTCTGTATTTTATGTATAATTGTGAACGTATCCAGGGGTTCCTCACTTGGAGATTTCCTTGTTGATTTATTGTATCACATGGCAACAAACGGTGACATGCATTCAGATTTGGCAGATGTGGATTTGAGGCATCAGGTTGTCAGTCAGTGGGTATTCACTTGCTAAAGCTCTTCCATTTGAAATCGTTCCTGAGACAAGTAACAAAATCGGGATGAAGTCTCTTCCCAGACGTCACTGCTGCTTTCGACCTATCTAAGCACTATTTGTTTTGATTTAATGCTGCTTATATGATTTCAGACTCCGGTGTGTTTCACATCAGAGGACCTTATTTTTTTATCTTTCCCTATTATTTTGTGAAAAAGAAATGTAGTCCCCCAATTTTGATAATGATTGTATGTTCCTCATTGAAAGGCTTCATTCTTTTGTTACTTGTTGATGAAAAAGGGGAGAACAATGCGGTAACTGCTCGACTACATTTATCATCATTCCAGTTTATACATAAAAAGAAAATGTATGAAAAAGACAGATTATTTTGCTTTTAGAAGAATAATTCTCCAGAAGGCTGTGAGGCTGAGATGAAACGCGTATCGGGTGCCTTCCTTTGGAAACATGACCTCTCTTCTGTGAAGAGTATGGTACTGAACAAGGCTACTAGTTAGTTTTCTTTGTACCACAATCTGAATGCCCATTCCAATGGCATAATTTATCCATGAGGTTTTTTTTTGAGACCCACAAAAAAAGTTGGAAAAAAAATCCTCCTGAATTCTCACAAAAAAATAAAACCCAGGGCATTATGTGTTTGGACCAGTGTGTCTCTTGTTTTTGTCTCTTCTCAATTTTGTTGTGCTCATGGTCAAACTGAGTAGGTAGACATTACCCTAATCTTGGCTCAAGTTTGCATTTCCTCTCTTATGGTTGAACCATTTAGTGAAACATTGATGTAATTCTCTTGATCAGTCAGCCATTCATTTTGTTCATGACCAGTATTGCTCTACAATGCTCTTTGCCCTAACTGTTCCTTAAGAGGAAAGCTGGTTTGCCTGTATTTGTATGAAATTCTTAATGTCATGGAAATATTGAAACACTGGGCTGTCATAAGATTTTGGAGCCCCTGAATGGTGTTGTGGTTGAGTCACTGCTTCTCAGTTACCTGCGTTATTGAGAGGTCAATGTTTGAAACCTGCTTGTGGTTTGGTCTATCCCATGAAAGGCGGCACAAATGGTCAGTAACAGCCGGGTTTGGTGGACAAATACACCTGCCTTGTCACTAGTGCCTCCTTGAGACGAGTCAGAAACAACACACCTTCCAACCTACCATGACTGATCAGCTAAGGGCTCTGACTAAGCAAGATGTGTAATGAGAAGCAGAATGGTATCGGTTGGGTTTCGGTGAACCGGAAGTGCCTGAAATGTTTTTAAAAGGGATTGGGGGAGATTTAGCAGATATAGTAAGTTGGTACCTAAGTATTTAGGAAGTTTGGGTTGTATTCATTTAGCAAAATGTTTGAATGTAAAGAGCCTCACTAGTTAATTTGAAGTAGCTCTTCCCATTTCTGTTTGATGACTTGAAGGCTACCCTGGGTTTAGTTGTGCTGGGTGCATTGGGACTTCAAAAGGATGTTATCTGTACTGTACGGCTCAACAGACACTTTGGAACTGCTGATAAACTTTCATGCCCTTGTCCCAAATAGCACCCTTTCATATTTATTCCACTATTCTGTAGGCTTTATTTGGATCTAAGACCAAAGTAGTTCAGTCACTAAGATATGGCCAGGAGGCATTCATGTGACTTAAAGTGAATCTTGTCTTGAGGTAATGGTGGAACCGAGATGGGCATTCATTCTGTATCGTAGGCTTAAATTTCACTGACCACTCCCTATGGGGGAAGTTCAAACACCTTTAGGGCTATAGTATGAGTGTGCTAGGTTGATATTTTTGGGGTTCGCATGCGCTAGTAGTGACTGGGATAGTTCCCATAGTATGGCGATTTCTCTCATCCCCTAACGGGGTCCCTAGAGGCGAAGCACAGCTCAACAGAACTTCACTGACTCAGCGGCAGAAAATGAGGACAAATCACGCATGTTCAAACCAGGTAAATGGGCACCTGTCCATCTCTCCTACTGTTCTCCCTCTTCTCTCTCATAAACGGGAGCTCAGCTTCTGTCCTAGTCCTCTCACAGCTGACGTCTGACTCTGAGAAAGTTATTTCAAGAGAATACCTTGTAATCGTAAGCATATATCTTGTTTTATTGTTCAAGTTTCTCCAAGTGATTCTCATAAATGTTTGCATGTATGGGTACAAGACTGACATCATGTGGTTGGTTTTCTGTATTGCACTTGGCTCTATGAATGATATTAGAAGTCACATGTTGGCCACTAGGGGCAATGAGGTTTGCAATTATAGTTTAATCTTGTTGGCTGCAGTGTTGTGAATGGGTGGAAATCTCACTAACTGGGACTCCAGTGGTTGCCTGTTTAAATACGTCAACACTGGTGTTATAACCTCCGTACCTGTGATGCTTAATGTTAACTGTAATTGACATGTTTTATTAGCACAGTCGAGATGCTGCCAACTCACAACGGCTACAAGTTTGAATCACTAAAGAAGTTTTCTAACCTTAACCCAGGTACTGCATTGCCTTAACTGTAATTTGTTATATACACTGTCAGTTTGTTAGTTTGCAAATTTGTAACCAGCCTTAGTTGCACAATGTATTGTATTACCGCTAAAGTGGGTAAACATGAGTATTATTCAGTGGGCCCTGATATGGCGGGGCCCACTGATTGTAGTGATATCAATGCCGTTTGTGAGGGCACCTTGGCATATCAGTTAAGGAGGCACTGGATTTCTCATGATGCCCATGATTGCACCCTAATGTTGAAATGGATTTGGTTCCCATAGAGACTATGTAACGTTGAGACCAGGGTCGGCAGACAACACTCAATCAAAATTGAATGTCGTTTTTAAATCATCATTGATTACAAAGTGCTTACACGTGTAAGTTGTACAACTTTTATGGCTACACAGTTCAACAGTATGGCTGAGCGCCACATGCTAGGCAGCCCCTTGGTCCTACACCCTCAGCCATTCCATGAGATTTTACATTGTCACATTTGACTGTATTTGCACGCACACTTGCCCGAACACGAGAGCGTGATCGGAGTTGGCTAGCTACTGCTACAACATTCACTAAGCAGTGACGCATCTCCCACGTTGTCTGGCACAAACATTTAGTTGATTAAATTTCAAACGTGACTGCAGCCAGCGGTCGATACATGTCTACAGTTTGCATTGAATTGTGGATGAAATCAGCATTTGAGTGATGTTCAGCTGCTTTGGTATTGAACCCGTCATCAAACCTCATCTGATTTTGATGGGTATTGTTCAGAGGGGCAAAGGTAAATACTGGTAGGAACAGATGGGCTGAGTCCTCAGAATCCAGATTTTACCACAGCTAGTAGTCATCAGGTCAAGTTCTCCTGACTGAGGATTGGCCCTGGAGATCAGATCCTACCAAAATACTGGATCGGATGAATAATGGCTACCGTGCTTATAAGAGGATATATGGAAGGAGAAATGTCACACTCAATTTAAAGACTGCCTAAAGGAAAACAATGTGACGAAAACACAAAATATAATATTTTGTCTAATGAGGCCCTGTTTCAAAATGGCCCCGATTCGGCCTGCATAACAGCTCCGGGTCAGAAGTAGAACTTTGTTTGGAACAGCGTACCGATGTTACCATATCAAAGGTGACTGATTTTGGTTGCTTTTTGTGTTTAGCCAGATAACTTAAAGGCAGCATCACCACATAGCAATCAGGCTATGTTGTGTGATCAATAGAATATAAGAGCCTTCCATCAAGCTGGTCGGTATAGCTCCCCAAAGGGCCGGCTCATTCGCCTGCTGCCGCTCCACATCAATTCACATCCCTGATCCACAAGCCTGTATCTCATTGCCATGGAAACGCTCACTTTGGAGACAATTTAAACCAGTTGCCGTTTCAATAACGTCTGATGGAATGTATATGTTATAATGCTTGGGAAAATCCATATTCAGAAAGTATAGTATCTACTTTTGCAATCTAATTATAATTATATCCAGAAAAATGATGGAACAAAAAGTACACGCAGAGTACGACTAATAAATTTGGACCAACCAACAAAGTTTAATGTTCATGACAATTTCCCAAGGCCAAATAACATAAGACACTTGCAAATAGCCCATGTCACAAAGGCCAGTAACCCACACAAAACGAGAAAAATAATCCCCCAAAAACTGGTCATCTACAAAGATTAAATAGGTTTCAAGGAGGTATTACAGCTGTATAACTGTTAAATCTTCCTGTACTTTGATCATATTGAACACTCTCCAGCATACTGCATTTCTACCATGAGAGCTATAGGAATGGTCGAAAAACATCTGTACGCCATACGTTGTGTTGGCCTTATGTACATCATTCGTTTCAATGAACACTCTGTCTGTGTGTGTATGCGTGTGTTAGGGCAAACTTGCACAAAGCACTTTGTGTATTCCTATGATCCATGTAGAAATTGTGTAAGAAGTGGAACTTCACCAGTTTTAGTCTTGAATTAGCAGAGGACAGGACAAGATATCTGTTGGGAGTTGAATACAAAAAAACTATGGAATTATTCAGGAAAGATCAGGAAATTGAAGAGGAAAAGGAACCAGCCTGTACCAAAGCTCCTTATTTGTAACAGTTGAGTTTTGAATGCTATAATATGTACTCTGTAACTCTGAAAGCATCTTTAGGATTACCTTAATTTTCACGTGAGTGAAAATCACAAGCTTTGATCTGAGATTATTTCTAATTAGCCAGACTGTAAAGTATCTATAAAACTTTAGAGCTACTCAAGGATCCTAAACACAACCAATTCAATACATTTTTACAAGGTGGCTTGGTAACAAAAAACATAAAAAACAGGAGTAGTAAACAATAGGATAGTACATAAATAACTGTTTGCTCATTAACAACCACTTTTAAAACTAGTGGATGAAATTATACAGAAGCTCTTGAAGTGCATTTTTACATTTACAGTATATCTGCCCATGGTGCTAGCTACCATACTACTGTAATTGAACTTGCAATCTCAAATACAGGAAATTTAAGACAATACATTACAGAATGTATGGCCGTTGATGAAATATTGAACTTCCTCTAGGCAATATAATGTACATTGCAAAATAATTAATTTGCAGACAATACATACAATATATGTCAGACTATATTGGAAGAATTCCACAGAAGGTTGGTCCAAAGGTATTTCTTGGATCGTCCCAAAAGATAAATTCAGATTGTTCCTTTTGGGGAAGCATGTTTGGCATGCCTAATGAAATCTGTAACCAATCGAAGAATTAACCAATTAAAGTTGAAACATTTGACACTTAGTCCTATATTTTTAACAGACAAAAACTAATGCTCAGTAGTACAAGTTTTGATTTTGTAAAATTTTGGACAGTGCTAAAAACAGTGGGCTCTGCTAATGTTACAACAGCTGTTATGAGCACCGCAAACTAGATGGGGGGAAATGGATTCAAAGGGAACTCCCTCTACTGGTGATGGTATTTGTAATCCTACAGGAGGGCTATGTAGTTTATTGAATCATTTCGTACTTTGTCATGTTTTCAAATGAAGGCCAAAATGTAACATTGTCTAACATTTAGCAATTGTTTATATAGACTTCCAAAAGATATGCCCAACAACCTTTCTCCAAAGGACCCTTTCATGGATTTCAATTTGATTATTTTGAGCTGCTCTCATGGAATTGCATGCCTATATTGCAAGACAATCTTTTGATATTGTATATTATTTCTGAATACAGTTTTTCATAAATATATACTTTGAGCGCATTCACAAGACCTAATGTAGGCATAACTTCAGAGCAATCCAAATCACATCCTACTCACCCAGTGACATTTTGTCTTTGCGGTTGTCTTACATTCACAACATTTACAAGGCCAAATCATTCATATTTACCACAGAATTTCCCATATATTTGGGTATTGTCAACGACACAGTACTTTCACAATCTAAAAAAATCCAAGATGGAGTCATACTAATGCTGCCAAACTTGAATAAATTACAGATGACTGAATTCAGTCTGAAATTCTGTTGGGATAAATAACACTCCATGAAGAGGATAAAGCACTACTGTTTCCTGTCATTTTTCCTGCCTCTGTGCATTTCAGTTGGAAAGTGACACCCACGCCTTCATCCAGAGGGGCTTTCTGTCTGCACTCTTTTACACACCATCTTTGAAATTTGCATTTGTGGAAATATTGCACATTCAATCTGAATTCATACATAATCAATAACAGCAATGTGTCTAGAGCTATGACAAAACAATCAAACGATGCATAACTGTAATATGGGAAAGGGATATCAGGAATGGTGCCAACATATGCATTTGGATTAGCATCGGTTCTCCCGGAGACAGCCGTTGGGCAGGTTTTGATCCAGACAATCCTCATGGGTAACGGTTTAAAGAAGCAGATATCCCAGTAACAACATGGTTTAGAGTCAGACAGTGCTATGTAGCAAGACACTGTTTATATAAATGGTGGAACAGAGCTGGTCTTTAAACGTATATGATTTATGTAAACCAAAAACTGGTTTAACAGGACACTATTGTTATTGAGGAGGTATTGAGCTGGTATAGAAGGGACATTAGATTTATATGAGTCGTGGAGCTGGTTTAGTAGAACAACGTATGTTTATTATGATCTATGACGCTACATGCCTGGTTTAGCAGGACCTTGTGTAGGTGTATAATGATCTGTGAAACTGCAGAATTAGTTTAGCAGGACCCTGTAGGCAACACTGTTACACAGGACGAGACATTAAAAGGTAACAGATGAAGACCGTTGAGGAAAATAGACTTCAAGGCCTCTTCACAGAGACCTTGGAACCAGCTCAGTGTAAATGAAACCAATCACCCACATTCGGAGTCTTGTACAAAAATTAACATACCCCAAAATCTGCAATGCGCAAAAAGCACACTTACACTATAATGACCAAACATACAATTAGTGTTGGGTATCACTGCTGCCAGATGAAAGCCTCAGAAAACCCAGTTTTCATATTTTTACATGGACTGAAAGCAGCAACAACTGGCACAATGTTACAATTTATTACTCCAGGACTAAGAATAGCTTACATTTTCTACTTATGTTTGGGGAAATATGTTTTTACTGGAGGTGAGAGGGTTTCATATGACACCGACGATATAGTTTTAACTTTTCTGCTCCCAGCTGGTCTGGTGACAAATTACCAATGAATTAGGGTTTCAGTGGGACAGAGCTTACGGTATGCCCAGCATATGGCTTTCAGCACAGAGCAAGCATGAGTTTATACCCTCCATGTACAATATCTCAAACATAATGGAGAAGCACAATTTAGCAAATGATTATTTTTAAATGGAGCCCATAATCAGCGTTCTCTGTAGCCAAGCTGCACCTCACGCCTCGATCAAATGTGGCTTTGGTCAACTTATCAAGACATCAGAAGAAATCGCAGCCGGGCTACATCAGGGCAAATTATTTTCCCAGCCAACCCAGGAACATCACATCAGCCCACAGCCAGACCTAGGCTCTAGTTACACAAGGAGCCCAATTAGATCATAGATCTGATGTGACTGGTCAAAAGACATCAGTGGGTAAATGATCAGAATTGGACTGCTTATTTACAGAGCTGGAGGGGCACAGAGCAGGGAGGGAATGACATCACTACCAGACAGTTACAGAAGAGGAATAGGACTTCATTTAGTCAGTAAACACACACTCTCCCATCGAATAGAAACAAACTTTTGGAACAAAGTAGAAAGAAAATAAAAAAAAGAAGACAAAAATAAATAAAAGATAAGAGTTCATTCACATGGGACTAAAACCGGAAAACAGTATGAGTATGTCAGTTTTGTAACTGATGTAAATAAGAAACCAAATTTTGGAAAAGCATTAGAAATGCAAATGAAAATGCGAGTTAGGTAAAAAAACAACAACAAAAAAACAACACTGAGCTCTCTGACAACGTTCATAAAATGGCTTCGGAAAACGAAGACTTAAGAAAAGAAACTACACAAAAAAAAAGCATACAAGAAAAGAGATCCCTGCATAGATTCAAACCTGGATGTGGAACGTTTAAACCGAAGGGCCCCGTCTCACGGTCATATTCATTAGCGTGTTTCGCCGAGGAAAACGGGCCTGTTCTTGTCAGGAAGTCCCGCCGTTTGTCAGTTATCCTCCGTTTGCTGCTCACAAAACCAGACCCACAGACAAAACAACCATCCATTCTCCCATCAGGTGTCCAGACTAGAAGTGTCATGCTTGGGAGTAAGACAGACAGGGAGACAAGGACGAGGAAAAGCGTACACAGACAGCACCGTGGCGGTCTTTTGTGTCGCCTTCTGCGTTTCAGCAGTTGCGCCAACGTCCTTCATCCTATGGCAACACAGAGGGAAGTGAAATCCGGGGGGGAAATGCGGAAGAGAAGCAATGGCTGTCACTCCGTTGGGCTTGGCCCCGCCTTCCTTTACTCTGGTCTCTGGAACTTCTAGACTGACAGGATTTCAAGAGGCTTACCATTTGATCGAGGCTGGTGGAAATGGGAGTCTTCCGGGAGGGTGTGTGTGTGTGTAAGTTGTGGTCGAGCCTCTTCAGTCTCTCAGTCTTCTTGCTGTTATAGAA
>JACXGJ010001790.1:44668-66671 GCA_016801105.1 Esox niger
GGGGGGGGGGGGCACAACATGGGAGTTTAGATTCGAAATGCGTGGGGGGGCTGGGGGACAACCCAAAATCAGGGTAAAAACTAACAGAGGAGAGTACATCAAATACTGTACGGGCCACATACCCCTCCCTCATCATGACTCCCTCCTGCCTTCGTCGTTACCATCAACGCATCACCATCATTCCCTTTGTCGCAGTGAACCCCCCCATACCTGACAGGGCAGCCTCTGTGATGATGCGGAGGACGGCCCTCTCCATTTCGGGGTGATTGCAGATCTCCTCCCAGCTGCCCCGTAACCCTCTCTGCTCCGCCAGGACCGTCAGCTGTTTCTGATTGGGCACCACGAAGCCAATCACATACGACTGGTCGCTGGCAGGGAGGAAGGTGAAAGGGGGAGACGTGATGAGTGTTAATTGACTAAGCCTCATTGACCCTCCTACAACTTCCTAATCTTGGATGATTTACTGACAGGGGAGAAATGAAGAGACCAAAAAACTCAGTAAGTTGTCGGTCCACTGGAACCGTACTGGAGGGATGGAACGTCATTCATCCAGAAGACATTCCTTCATCTGGTGTTTTGATGATGGTGGTGGAAAAAGCTGTTTGCTACTTAGTTCCTTTCCTCCTGCCATCTCGCTCCAAAAATCATGGTCAACTGGTCCTGCTCAGCATTTTACCACACACCACAGAGCATGATTGGATGTTAATTGTCTAATTGTATCATTCAGTACACCTGTATCGAAGTAACTGAATTCATCTTGCTCATCCACTCATTTATTCAGGTTTTCCTTTAATCTGTCATATTATTAATCAGAATAATAAATATCTCAAAAACATGACAAAAATTGGTTATGTACATTGGCTGACATAACATACACGAGTGTTGAAATATCAGCAATCGAATCAGCCAGAAATTATCCCTACAGGTGATTCCTTCATAAATAATTATTTTTTATAATAATATGCAACAATATAATCTTAAAGACCATGAATTTCGACTCCGAGAAAGATAGAGTTGCAGACAGCAGATATCAACAAAAACATTTGGACGAAGACACCAAACAAAATCCAGTAATGTAAATGGAGAGAACAACCTGAACTCCAAATAACCCTCATGCAACTGAAACATCAAGAAGTTTATTGATCCACTCAGCCACTCTCAGAACGGCAACCTGGGAGTTTTGTGGCTGGTTTGGGATTCACATAGAGACTCCAGCCATTCCAGGTGTGTATAGTTACCTGTTTGCATAGGCGCAGATGTTGTCCACGAAAGAGCAGTTCTTTAGCACGGCCTCCACCTTCCCCAGAGACACGTACTCCCCGGCCTGGAGTTTGACCAGGTCTTTCTTACGATCTACAAAGGAAGAACATATTGTTAGGCACAACAACACGACGTGATATCCTGCGCTGCGTTCCTTTCGGTTTCCCCGGTTACCCACCGATGATCTTGAGGCAGCCGTCCGGGTGGAACTCCCCGATGTCTCCCGTGCAGAACCAGCGCTGGCCGTTGGCGTCCACAAAGAAGTCCTCGCTTTCCTTCTTGTAATAGCCCATCGTCACGTTGGGCCCGCCAATCAGGATCTCACCACGAGGGTTGGGTTTGTCAGTGCTGTAGTAGCCACCTAGTGAAGACAAAATCATCATCATCATCATGATAATAATTAGGTGGGTTACTTATACCTATCCTGTTTTATGTAGGTAAAAATAAACTGTGATCATTAACAAGATGTTATACTAGTTTAGAACTGGTTTATATATTTTGCAGTGTTTCTCCTCCACAATTTCATGATATCCAATTTGTGACAGAGGCCTTGAAATGTTCCCAGGCGAGTTGAGTCTTCCAAAGCACCTCCCATGCCGTTCTGGTGGTTACGGCTCTGCTCGTTCAACCAGGAATTCCAAACAGGAAGGCCCTCCCTCTAATACGCACACAGGCACCCATCTGCCACTAGGTGTCACTAGAGCGTGATGAAGCAAGGCAGCCATATTCAATCCCTAACCCTGATGTTCACTAACAGGTCAGTTGCTCTGCAGTACAGCCCATCCCAGAACATGAGCACGGTTTCTTTAGACTGCTAAGTGATACTAGGAAGAACATGGAGCGTATGGATTTACTGTGCCACCTCACCCTTCCTCTCCTTGCCCGGTCCCCCACCTCCCGCCACGTCATCCCTGTGTACTCACCCTCCTCCCAGTCCTTGAGGGTGATCTCGGAGCAGACCAGCGGCGCGCCCACCCGTCCCGTGCTGTAGTCCCACACTGCCGGACGGAGAGACAAACTCAGCGTTTAAGACGTCAACGAGCCCCCTACGCCCACCCTCACCCCACATCATGTCGTGTGGAAGCGACCCCCCCCCTTCCCCGTAAGCCCCACCCCCGTCTCGTACTTTCGCTGATGGTGCCGGCACCGCAGGTCTCGGTGAGGCCGTAGCCCTGGCCCACGGGGCAGCACAGGCAGATGTTCATGAAGCGCTGGGTGGCTGCGGAAAGGGGCGCACCACCGGACAGCAGCACCCGCATGTGACCCCCCAACAACGAGCGCACCTTCTTAAACACCAGCCTGGAGGGACCAACCGGAGAGGGGGAGGACAAAAGGGAGGACCAAGACAAACAGGATTTCAGAGACTGTTAGAGAATGCTCTAAAATCCCTCAGCGCACCTTTTAAAGCCTCCGTGGCTGGCATACAGGTCACACAGCACCCCCATCCACCCCAACCCGCAGAAACGCCCCCAGCCTTGTCCGGTATAGGACGTCAGCTCCAGTGTCTGTCAATCATTACTAGACTGTATGATCCTGTTGCTGAGTGTGTGTGTGTGTTTATATGAGTACATTACCGGTCACAAAGTGGGGTACTGTAGCCTTTGGAGATTTGCTCCATCTTGTAGTTGTAGGCCAACACAAACAGGGTCCGCTGTACGCTGCTCATCTCCTCCACCTTGGTCATCACGTTCTTATAGATACGATCCATGATCTCCTGAACCCGGACAGATGGAGAGGTTTGTTCAAGAGGATTAAAAAAAAATAAAAAATGCAGAGGAAAACATATAGAAACAGTAAACCTAAATGCACTGTGTACAAATGGAGGCTAAACTCTGCTCCACTGAGCCTACCATCTGTTTTCACAGTGCAAGCCACCCCTGGAATAACTGTTAGGCAACTGGAAAACATGATGAACCCTCAGGCCCAAGCGCTAATGGGTATAAAGTCGTTGACTCCAGGCCTGCTCACGAAGTCTGTTCATGAAGGTCTGGTTCAGCATCTCATTTGCAGGTGAAAGCCTGCAGACCTAGTGGCTCTCCCAGAGGATAGTTGACCAACCTTGATTTAGAAGACAATTTCCCTAATTGAATAATTCAAAGAAGAATAGAGTTGAAGTAAGCCCTGCATTTACTTCAGTAGAGTGGATGTAGTCATACTTCGCTAGTCGCTGCCAAATGTATTGGCACCCTTGCACTTCCTTCATATAAATAAAAAGTCTCTGCAATATCGTTCATCTTATTTTTAGACTGTTTTTGATTCAGAACCTAATAGATCCAGTTCATTAGAAAAATTAACTGAAATGACATTGACAAAATGATTGACACCATAAGACTGAATATTGGCTAGCACAGCCTTTGGCCAAAATAACTGCAATCAAGCACTTCCTATATCCAGGAATAAGCATCCTTCCACACTGTAGCAGTACTACAGGCAGTTACACTTCTGGCACAAACGTCTCCAGTTCTACCGGATTCCAAGGACTCTTTTCAGATCTCACCACAGGTGTTAAATATGATTCAAATCTGCACTCTTTGCTTGCTACTACGCAACAGTCCAACGTTTTGTGTCGAACCATTCCTGGATGCTTTTTTTAAGTGTCTGTAGGATGTTCTGTTCTGCTGGATGAAAAACAGGACGGTGACCCAAAACGAACTGAATTAGTGATTTTCTAATGGCAGTTTTACTCAATTGCAAACCAAATACATTCAATATAATTGAATTTCACCCGTTTTAGGAGACGGTTGAGGGTAGTTTAATTGAATTACGTGTAATGTGCTAATATTTTTGGCCATAATTAAACCTTAGAATTGTTTCAGGCTGACCTGAAGTTGCAGTGTCCCAATCAAATCAATAGAACTTATGTTCCAACAGATGTTTAAACCAAATTCAATGATTTTTCCAGGACTTTCATGGCCGAAACACTGAAATACTGATGCACGGTACACACAACAGATAACAGAATGTGTTATATTATCTAGTTAAATTGTTCAATTACAAATGGTCAATGTGTCAGTTACATTTCTTATTTCCTGTGACAGGTCATGTGACAGATGTCTGAGCAGATGCTTACCGGTACAGCAGCCATAAGAGTAGGTTTCAGAACACTGGTGTCTCCTTTACTGCCTTTCTTAATCTTTGTAGACTGAGAGTGCAAATCAGAGAGGGAGGGTAAGGGATACAGAGGAAGAGGGAAAGGGGAACAAATGAAAAAGAGGGTCAGAAAAAGAGAATCAGTGTGAGTAAAACACAAGGCAACTTAGAAGATGTGAAGTGTTCGTACACATTTGTTTGGGCATCTTGGTTCACTATGTGCTCTAAGATCTGAAGCGAGTGATAAACATTTACATTAAGCAGAGATTTCAGCCAATAAGCAGAGATTTCAGAGCAACCAAAAGGTGCGATCATGACTTTGCCCAACAATACTGTCAACTCAGGGATTAGAAGCAGCAACCTTTAGGTTATAGGTCCAGTGCTCTAATGCCTAGTCTACTTGTAACTGTGTGTTAGTTCACCTGGTCTGCTAGCGTCTGTGGGGAGGAGTATCCGATGCGACAGCCGTGCGATATACACACCATCTCTGCACTCAGTTCCAGAACGTGGGCCAACGGGAGGTAGCCTATGTAAGTGTCCGTTTCACTGCATGAATGGAAACAAAATTACTTTATTTACAACATATACGTTTTCAGTTTGGTTGTTGGTTTCGGGTTAGTGTTTTAGTCATCTGCCACTAAATGTGTACTAAGTCGGCTTGCTGCAGTAATCAAAAGCAGAGTGTCCAAAATATAATTCAGAAGATTTGTGCCTCAGAGTGCTGGGGAGTAATGACCCAGTTAGGTTCACCATAAAGTGATAATAAAAGCAGCCATGACAACCTTGCCTCTGAAGCAAAGCCTGAATAGGGTACTGTCTTTCAGATGGAATATTAAATGGGTTTCCTGACCCAGGTCAATAACAATCATATTCCACTGATTCTTAGAGTTAGCCAACAAATATGCAGCTAACTAGCATTTAGTTAGCAGGCAATGAAATGCAAATCACTAGTTAGATAGCTATACTCAAATTAATGTTTCCCAAACTTGAGACTAGCTGGATCTGAGACTTGTTGGATCAGAGAAAATTAAAACAGTTGGAACCAGACACGTTCAAAGTCCTGGGTAAAATCTCTGAATTTTGGGTTTGATGGAACTGTGAAGACATCTAGAGTGGAGTATGCTTGCTGTAGCGTACATTTACCCACGTACTTGGACCAGTCAGGAGCACAGCACAGAGAAATGCTTTCTAATGAGCGGCTTAGTTGTTGTGGAAAACATGCTTAAGTGGGGGTGATTAAAAACCACATTCTCAACCACTTTAGACAGAAATTCCAAAATCAGAGCAGAGGTGATTACTGTTCAACTTGGAGGCACACCTGGACCACATTGCATAAAAAAAATATCCTCATATCCTTAAAAGAAATTACAAATTTGACATCTCAACAGACTGGTTAGATGAGGGTGAAATAAATAAACTGCAGTATATAGCAGAGAAACTAAGTGTAGAAAAGGACGTAGCACTCTGGACATACTCCAGGTTGGGTATACGCTCTGCCATGCCGGTGATGCCCGCAATGATGTTGCTATGGGAGATCATAACGCCCTTGGGGATGCCCGTGGAGCCGCTGGTGTACATGACAACGGCAATGTCGGAAGGGAGGGGCTGTCGTCGAGCCACCGCCACTAAACACGGACACAGAAACAGAGACTGACACGTTAAGAGGCCACATCTACAGATATCTCCAGTCTGCCTATGAATTTGAATCAGTGACTACACACACACACACACAAGCACACTTCCTCCTTACTGTTGTCGGGTCTGGAGCCCAGCTCCTGGACGCCGTCCATGTTGTGGACCATGATGCCACGGGGGAAGCCGGGCCAGCTAGTTGGCTTACTGTCCACCACGATGATGTGCTGCAACCGAGGCACTTCCAGCAGGATGGCCTGAAAAGACACGCATTAGGGATAAGGTTTATGCGTTAGCGTACTGAGGTTAAGGTTAGGCGTCTACAGTGTGGGAGTGTGTGGACGTTCTCATTCGGCACCCCGGACCTCTCGAAGGTCAAGCTGAGCGTGGCCTACCTTGAGGCGGCTTTGCAGCAGGTCCTTGCTGGTGACGATGTGGGTGATCTCCGTCTCGTTCAGACCGTGTGCGATGGCCGGTCCGCCCAGCGTGGCGTACAACGTCACCACTGGCGGGACCACAGACGGGGTTAGAGGTTCATCCCACGGCTGCGTGGGAGTACACAATGTGTCCGGGCTTAGCGGAACCACTCACGTGGGAAGTTGTATATGAAACAGGCCTGCGCTGCGATCATCCACTCGGCCCTGGTCTCACAGAAGATGGCGATGTTGCACTGAGGCTTCTGGCCCAGCGCCGCTAGCCCGCAGCCGAAACGCACCGCTGCCTGATAGGTCTCCTCGTACGACATCCACTTATAGTCCCCCAGGATCACCTTCACAAAACACAAGACTGTTAATACTAGCAACTGCTAGTTAACGAAATTGCCAAACATTTATACCTGCGGAAACATCCGCTTCGGTTGCAAACTTTGGTTTTCGGTTTTTCACGCGGATTGGTGAAATGAACACACCAACAAAGACAATGATCGTAACAACGACCCCCACTCCTCACCTTCTTAAAGATCTTGCCGTTGGGCTGTAGCTCATCCTCCTCGCTTAGCACCTCCCTGGTGCCCAGACAGTCCCTCCGAGGGAACCGGGCAGCCCCATGCTCCATGACCTTGTCCAGGGTGTCCACGCCCGGGTGCATGGACGACACGAGCTTCTGCTGGATACCGCGAAGTCGGTCGGTTGCCCGGTAAGGGCCCGCCGGGCGCCCGCTCACTGACCGCGCCTTGACCCGGCGCGAACGCTCCAGGTTGGTGCCGGCGCCCGAGAGCAGGTACCATGGCAGGAAGGTGAGAACAGAATACACCCAGACCACTGAGCGGAACACCTGCAGAAGCAACGGGTTCATGTCCTCCTTCAGTTTCATCGTGGAGGTTGGATGTGAAGAGTCGGCACCTGAGATCGGCGTGAGCGCCGGGATGGGTGAGGGACGCGGCCCGGTGGGCGGTGCTTTTTGGAGGCCGGTCAAGTTCACCCGACCGAGCAGTTCCCTTGGGTGGATCCGCTTGGTTTACGGTCGGGTCTGAGGCCGCACACCTGTAGGAAAATATTGTTTTGTAAAAACGTCACAGATGACAAGAATCCTAAGGGGGGCAAGCAATGTTCCTGACTACAACAAATACTGTTTGAGGAGTCAATTTCTTTTAACCAATCGATTAGTTTGAATAAATTTGTGTTCTAAACACACACACACACACAGTACATACATAAATATTCACACAAACACGAAATGCTTTATTCATAAAGTAGAAGTCTGTATAGCCTTGCTTTCAAAACTTGATACTGTCAGCAAACACAGACTAAAAAAGTGCCCTAGAATACAGGAACACAACCCAGTTTCAGAATGGACAAAACATGTCATTATGAAGTGGACTGGGTTTTGATTTAAACGGCACTGTGGTGCATACTGCACCAGTTAGGTCTCAGATTGAAGGAGTATATATAACAGCCTCCACATTTAGAGACTCTAACCCATGCTACAGCAGTACATGTGCATTAGAGGCAACAACAGAGTGCATTGGAACAGCTTAGGCCACAAACATCCGATTATTATGTCAGTTTGCAAGAACTTGTTGGGGTGTAAGAAGAACTCGATCCATACACCCTCCCAACCCTCCCGCAGATCAGCAGTGAGAAAGCACAGGCGGTTTGTGGGATGGAGGAGACGTCTCATTATAATTGCAGTGAGTGTAGACAGAAACATTTGGAACTTGAAAATGAATGTCATGGTCAACAGCACAGCCAAGAACAAACAGTCCATGACTAACCTCCCTGGAATAACAGTAGCATTTAGGCTAGCAGTCTGATTTCACAGCCGTTTCCCTACTGATTACATTCTCAATTTAGGCTATCACTGGATTTTTTTTAAGGGCTCTTCAATAGATCCAAATACTCATATTGAATATAATAGACATTTTGAATGGGGAGGGGAACACTGTCCAATACCCACAAGAGAAAGGGGAAATGTAACATAATTTTTTTTATATGTAGTTGGGTAGAGTGCGGTCCTTATTTTCTCAATAGGAAACATGGTTGCAGATTGGTCATTTATTAGCAATCGTTGATGGGCGTAGGCAAATGGCTAGAACGTTCTCCTTCAAACGTGTTTAGACAACCTGTAAAACAACAACCCCCCCCAAAAATCGTTTGAGTATAAAGCCAAAAACCAAGCTCCTGCCCAGCAGCTGCGTGTCTCCTGCCCACCATTCTGAGATTCATGGATTTCTATCTTCTACATCTTGGCCAGTCAGCTGCTCTAACAGGATGACACTCCACTGATTTGATTCCAGCAGTTCTAAAATCACTGCCTGCGGGAGTGGAGAAGATGTATTCTCTCCTCAGACTCCTCCTCCTTGGTCAGCACAACTCCTGTCCACCTCCTCTCTCCTTGGCACACGTCACTGAGGCCAGACAAAGACGGGTCACATTTATCGATTGGACGGTGAATTTAAAATATGTATTTTTTTTTCTCTCCTCATTAATTGACCCACACTACTTGTATTAAAAAGGGCCAGGGGATTGGTTGGCTTTCAAAAGTCAGCATTTTCTCAACGAAGACCATCCAAAAAGTGCCCTGGAAAGCAGGCCTGGTTCCAAACTTCCAATAACTAATTTACTTTACGTTGTCATTATTGAATTAAATCTGTTTAATCCACTGCTGTCGGCAATGCACCTTTTTTGTTTTTGTTTTACTGAGGCAATAACCATCAGCACCTCCCTCATAGACCCTACCAGGGAGTTGTTTCTAGTCACTAGGCATCAACTCATGTTGTTACCAGCTCTTTGGTGTTTCAGGCTGGGTGTATAAGGTTTTTGGGACAACTGCTGATGTAAAGAGAGCGTAATGAAATAAACGTGATCAAGCCATAGACGTTTGCAATCAAAAATCAATGTGAATTTGTCAGCGTCTGTTGACTTCTTGGGAAAATATGCACCACAGACAACATCCCCAAACCCCCATCTCTAGAGACTTCCCATTTTACGATGATTTTTCAACAGAAATCATTTTCACACAGAAAAAGTGAAAGATTTTAGAGGCTATACTGGTGGAAAGTTGTGCACAGTCCAAGCCATCTAAAATATGATCTTCCCCTCGCTATCGTCAATGTTCTTTCCTACCTGAGGTTTTCCTACTGTCACCTCAGGTGTCACTGCCTCCCAAACCACACAGAGGAGGCCAGCTCCCACTCAACCCAGTCAACCCATATCTGTCCTAGCTCCCCAAGGGTGAAACCAGCTTCCTCTTGAAACTAGGACGTTAGAATCTGGGTAAGATCATCTGCAAAATTGATAAAATATGAAAACGGAAGACATAACGAGAACTAGATCGATAGCTAGAATTACAACAACTAACCCACTATGGATTCTAACTTACACAGCAGAGGAGAAAGGGGAAGTTGTGCCAGGAGACTGGGAAAGTGTCTTGAGGAAAGTAGGGAGGGGAAACAGGGCACGTTCAAATCCAATCGTGGCAGCAGGCTCAACCTCAGCCTGTTTCTTGACTGACAGCCGAACTAGCCAATTGAGTTATTGGAAATGTGGCTTCAGACCGACTGAAGGAATGTTATTCCAAGTCCGACAAACATCCCAACAAGGAGCCTTGTCAAAGCAGTGCTTACGTCACCCAAACACGTCCCATTCACCTTCTCTACTCACTGTGTGTTACCTGCCCCACCTCTCAGGCATGACCCCTGCTGATTCCTTCGGACAAGTCTGACTTTGGAAACCTATAGTAAAAACAAGGATTACAGAGTCACAATTTTCCCTTATTACTTTTGAGAGGATAGTGGACCGGTTACGACTAGACTGTTTTCCCCCGCACCATAAGAAAATTGTGCTAAAAATTAATCTTGGCAACCATACAAATGACCAGTCAACACTAATTGTTTTTGCTGCAGTGTGCCCTAGGGCAACAAGGTTGGGTGAGTCTGTGTGAGAACTATGGTGCACATAGAAAACTAATATTCAGATACTGCTGGAAATAAACGGTCTTTGTAGTGGAATACAAACAACGCACGGTATTCCCATGTCCATCTAACCCGCACTTAACCTCATCAGCAGATATAGTTCGCTACACCCCTGGGCCTAATTCATTCCTTCCTTCCTTCCCTCCTTCCTTCCTTCCCTCCTTCCTTCCGGCATCAGGCTGCCAGAATGAGTTTAAAATGTGTCTAATACAACATGACTGGGTTTCAAATCTGAATGACAGCACTCCAACAAATACAAGTTGATATTCTAAATTCTCCAAAAGCTGAAAATTATCATTCCAGTTTAACTAATCACACAAATTTAAAGGGACCCCGAAAGGAGTCAAGATCCTTCTCTCCGAATTCCAACCATGTCAGTGAACCCATGGTTTGCAGCTGTAGCCGTGACACATTCCTCTGCCCTGTGGAGGCTTGGCGGTTAAGCCTTCTACAGAATAGTAAGCCAAACGAGAAACTACTAAGGACCCCTCCTTCTGGAGGAATGTCCTAACAGCAGCTCATTCACCCGAATGTCTCAGGTGCACAACAGAGACGCCCCTTGTTGCTCGATCGTCATGCACTTCTTTCGCTATGTGTCCTGTTTACAGGACATGGCTTGGCTGAGTGCCCAATAAAGAGAACACAGCAGGCAGGCGTTTGAGGTTATATGACCTGACCCGCCATTAGACCTACACCTCGGCTGTTACCTGATTAAAATTCTGGTCCCGCTGCACTGTGCCTGTCGAAACACCCTATCACGTGTCACCATTTAAAATGTAAATACAGTGGGAGTTGATCTCCTACAACAGACAATCGGTCTGAATCATTGGCAAGCAAAGAGAGGGTCACTGCTCTAACCTTAGGGATTTCTATATGATTCTCCCACCACACCGCAATTCCCTAGGCCACAGAGCGAATAGCGACTGCCCAATCAACATACTTGGTAACACACCTACAACAGCTTATCAATAAGGTTGATAAGACATTCGGGTGGTATTTTAGCATACTATTTGATGTTGTTTTCTCTATTATTTAAAACAGAACCATTACTGTATATGTACTTCAGAAAATTATTTATTTGGAATTTGTTTTCTTTATACCATCTGAAGTTGATTTAAAGAGACCATTGTGCAGGATCAGGGAAAAACCCACATTTAACATAAAATGAACAAAACACTTGCATTTAATCCAGGAATTGGTTTTCATCTGATAATTGGCAATAATCAACAGACTAAATGATTATCAATACAGTTGTTAGTTACAGTCCTACTCTGTACTAATAATTCTAACACTGTGCTAATAAAGAAGTGCTACTAGTGCTGCACACATGGTTCCAGCCAGGGGTTACAATCCTGTTTACACTGTGTAGAATCTTGTGTTCTTGGCAAATTGAAGGACAATTGGTATTGTTGAAATAGCAGGCAATATCTGCCCAGCCTCAAGTCTACCATCCGTTGTTTGGTTTGCATAATTCTTCTGGAAGAGTCAAACACTTGGCCTTATCTCAGTCTGTATTCATCCTTCAAAACCAAGATGTGGTTCAGCAACAAATTAAAAGCACTATAACTATCCAGAATCCTGTCTTTGGTGTTGACAGCCATGACTGGAAAGTCATTCACTTGTGACTGCAGGCAAGATATAATTTGATCTAGATTTCCTCCTAAGAGATTTTACTTGAGGGAAATTGAGATCAAGGGAGAATAGAGACTGTTCAGCATGTAGACGTCGAATGTCCTTGGTGCTTACAGTGACACTTCTCCCAGAATATTTAGGTCTTCTTCAAGGTTTCAGGGGAGGCTATGCAGAGTTTGGACTAACTAATAACCTACCTACCTACCTACCTACCTACCTACCTACATCACCTTATTTTACCAGGTAAGTTGACCGAGAACACATTCAGTCACAGCAACTGCATGGTGGGAAATAATAGTTAATTGATTTACGGGTTCAGCCAGTATGGTACACAGTATTGGAGATTTTGCCATGTGGAAAGACCAGTAACCACCAACATCAAATTAGGTGTCAATTAAACACATAATTTAATGTCGTGGGTGACAACATTTTGCTAAGATTCCGCTTTTCCACATGTACGTTTTAATAGGTTGCTTTCAGCGTTCAAACAAACAAATCGACAATGAAATACTACTAATAAGAATATTATAATAGCTGCACAATCATTTTTATTTCCAGCACCCTTTATACCCTGCTCATTGCACTGCTGTACTACTCTCTCCAGTCTTACTATGTTGTTGTTTGGTTTATTATGTGTATTTATGTGTACTGTATATTGCAGTCAGTGACTTGTTGAGTGTCCTTTGTTTAAGTCGTTTATGAGTAAGCACCTCGGGAGTCTGTATAATCCAGAGTCAGATTCCTCATATGTGTACACATAGATGGCGTATAAAGCTGATTCTGAAAATAGCAGTGTAAATACTGTAGGGTTCTTGAAAACAGATCTCCCATTAACCCTGAGGAAATTATCTTCTGTTAGGTGTCAAAAGGTCTACTTCATGTTAAAACAATATATTCCCTGAGTCCTTGTTACGAGAGGGAACGAGAAAAAAATAAAGTGTATTGTTAATCTAAACAAAAACAGGTCAGATTATCTTGAAGAATCAGTGTCATCACAACAAACACAGTTTTTACACAAAGTCAAACTATACTAGTTAGCTAGATGCGAAAATTGTCTAATGTGGCATTACTGGCACACAGTCATGTGACATTGTGCCGGTTGCCATGATGCAGCTGGTTTGGCAACGACGTTACCGGCAAAGATATGCTAAGGACAGATATGTTTAGCGGCATGCTAGCAATAATGTTAGCAATTTGGACAGACCAGAAGAAAACATAAGAGTATACTAATAGCAACTGTTCTCTAGGAATAGTTGAGCTAGACAAATGTAATATCGCTACTTTAGTTAGCAAGAGAAATATAGCAAGCTAGTGAAAAAAATAAACAGCCCAAATAAGCAACGTCGTTAGCTAGTCAACAGTAAGCGAGATCAAGAATACGCGCAACATGCCACGATTAAGGCTTTGTCAATACGAACATAAGCTAGCTAACGTTAGCTAGATATCTACTGTCATTAAGTACGCGCCGCTAAACACTGGGGGGAAAGCAACAAGACAGTAGGTTACCCCCTAGTGCTAGCTATCAAACACTTAGCAGCAGTAACGTTAGCAACAACCCGGCACTGGAGCTGCACGCACAACAGTAGTACATGATACCAAATACGTTTCAGTAAAAAAAGTTGGTTGAAATTAGATATATAGTTACAATTACATTTAAATTATCAACGAATAACATTAGCTACATCCGTCGAGGGAACTAGCTAGGTAAAACATCCTAGCTAACTAACATCGCAGCAGAACATCTGCATGCAATAATCGAGAAAGCAGACAATGCAATCTCACCTCTTAATCGCCCACTATTCCCGTCTATCTTGGAAGAATTTCAACAAATTCTTTCCGTGGCCTTTGTCATCATATCGCTACCAACCATCAAAGCTTTTGTCATATGGCGCCAAAGCATTCGTCAAAGTATGAGAATTTTGTAGAAATCTGCGGGCATCACCCGCCCTTGCAATCAGCCCGGAAGTGATGGGAAAACGTTGTCAGACAGAGGCGGTTCTCATGTCTGTGATTGGACGGTTGAAGGTGGCGCGTGCTTGAGGCAGCTGTGATGTCAACGGGGTTACTGGCGGTCAGGTAAATCCCGGTCGAATATGCGGACCAAGACGCGGATGATGATATGCCATAATGAGGATCAGCCCGCCAAAGAAAGATCAGCACAGTGATCTGATCCAGCTATAAACCAACCCAACATCGTAACAGCAGAACTGTAAGCTTGGAACACGGTACATGTTTCGTTTCAAGTATTGTTTAAGTTTCAAGTATTATTAAGTACTGTATAGTTGTTTTATATGTGTTGATTTTCCTGCTCCTTTCTCCGAGAATATATATCAGCCCTCAAATGTATCTGTTTTCCAATATGTGAAAAGAAACATATCCAACATTCTTAGTTCCACACTACAAAGTTCTCCCTTGTGTACACACAAACCGCCATATGTGATCAACTGTAATCTCATGTGGCAACTATTTGGATTATGGGCTTGTCTTTGCAAAATCTCTACTGCAGGTTTTAGAGTGTAAAAACAATGCACTTCCTTTCAAACACAGCACAACAAGGCATTCTTATCACACTTTAGCCTACTCAACCAGAAAGCAGTCTTCAGCACATTATTGCTTAAGGGGAGGTAAATCCACGGCCCACAAAATCTGTGCGGCTGGTAGAACATTGTATGTACAATAGCATGTTTGTGGGTTTGATTGCGACAACGCTTGTACGAAAATATCTGTGCCTACAGAGTTAAGTAACTTTGGATAAGAGGGTCTGCTATATTACTAACATTTAAATGACCCTGATGGAGTTCACAGGCATCTGACCTGCAACCTTGTCTGACATTCTCTCTTGAGACCTCCAGTATTCAAACTCCTGACCACTGTGCTTCTGAACTCCTCAACACTGTTGTTGCTTGCTTCTTGGAGTTTCAGGCTGTGTTTTGTAAAAGCACTTTGTGACAACTTCTGATAAAAAGAGGCCCTTATAAATAAATTTGATATATTGATTGATTGACCAATAACTCTTCTAAGAGCCAATTTGGCCTCTTCATGTGTCATTTAACTATTTTGTTTGTTGTCTGTCCATGGTTATTTGAACTAGTTTGGTCTCTAGGGGGCACTGTATGTTGCTCAGGGTGATGAGGTGAGTTTGGTACATGAATACACAATTTTTTACTGTCAATTGTAATCAGTCTGAATCTTCTGATGCAGTTTAACTCAGACAGTCACTTTTTTTCTGTCTAAAGGCCAGCCGGGTACGTCCCTGAAAAACAATGATATGTTGTCTATAATAATAGGAGTCCCAGTTTGGTAACACCGAGTTTGTTGTGCCAAAGTATTTTTGGGGAATTGTACATCATACAGTTTTTCTTACCTGTTCAATGTTTGGGAACACAATAACCAACAATGTGTAAAATGGGATGAACTAATGGCTATTTCATATCCCAAAACATCCAGACAGCAACAGGTGTGAGATTTATAGATATTTAGTCAACATTGCTTAATATTGCGCTACCAAAAAAACAAGAAATTGCTTTAAAAAGTATTTATGTGCTATAGAGAACAATGTATGCTTCTAAACAACCCTATCTTTTTCATGAATGGTTCACCACAGTTATTTTTGTACCCCTCCAACATTTGATAGCCCTATAAACAGCAATGCTGTTGTTTGGGGATAAATGAATGGCCGTTCCGCTTCCAGAATTTTAGAAAGAGGGCCCGTAGCATGTGTGAGCCCTATAGAGACAGTGATTTGATTAATTTCTCTCCAGGGGCCTAACCTGACAAATCACAGTATATGATTCCACTCTTCTGCCAATTCCTTTTCAGTATGCAACCCTGTATTTGACACTTATGCGCAAGCATTTTGGAAGCAGAAACACCTGCCATCATCATCATTCCATAGTTAATACATCCTAGTTATTAATCATAGACAAATATTTTTTGGGTTATTAAATGCGCAAAAGTGACCTGGTTGTGATCTTTTTCCAATACCTTTTTTTAAGGTGTTCAGAGGTCCATACAGTTGTATCAATGAAAATCTAATCTCCGCATTAATTTGACTGTGCCATCCTTCATATTGCCAAACTGGCTCCATTTCCATGAATGATACCTAATAATTGCCCCCGGTTCCAATTTGGCATCCAGTCAACACTAGAAAAACTGGAAATTGACATATTTTGATTTTTGTCTCTGTTTTCTATCAATTTGGATTCGAAATGATACTACGATGTGAATAAATCACAGACAGTGTGATGTAATTACAAGGTATTTTCAAAAATTCATTTGAACTATTTTATTATTTTTATACACACTGCAGTCCCCCATTATAGGGAGCCAAATGTATTTGAACAGTTGGCTTTACTGCTATTTTTCTTTGCCTTGTGTTTTTGTTTGCAGTGCTAGTGCACAAGAGATCTTTCCATGTATAATCTTGATTTTGGATTTTGCATTTGAGTTTAGTGCATTATGATCAGAGGCAAATATATTGGTGAAATAACACTAAGGTGCTGAAATATAAGTTTTGGTTTAGTAGCTCATTTACTGAGCATATACTAACATCCAATATAATAGTCCCATCAATTGGCAATGATATTGAATTAATTGCTCGATGTTATTGATTTAATGTTTTTAACTAAATTCTTTTGCACAGTAAACAAAACATATTTAAAAATAGTGGTCAAAAGTTATTTTAAATTGTAATAAATGTTATACGTAGCCTTTTGCTTTTGGATATTGGAGTGTGCAATATCACGGTAAAAATTGGTGTGGTTAACTTATTTAAATACTGCTATCAAGACTGAATTATTTTCAGTGGTATAGATTACATTGATAGAATGATTTTGACATCTAAATATGGAATAAATCTTAATTGGGGGTAAAAATAACTGGGGTCATTTTACCCCATTGGGAGAGGCATTTTACCCTGATAGTGGGGTAAAACGCCCCATTTACATAGTTTGGATTCTGATAAAGTTGCAATAAAACATAATTATTCTACCCAATAATTGTTTTCAAAATTTATTGTCTGACTATAGTCAATATGTTCAAATAGAAATCTGAGCAAACATTGCTTTTTGAGTCAGAAAATACAAATGTCTCTTAAGGGGGATGTTTTCCCCCAAATTATCCTATATACAAAAATAAAACTCAGTAAGGACATCTTGCACTCGGGCCCGGTGTCACCACTCTACGTCAGTGCTGCATACCTTTACCTTCTGCGCGTTTCTCTTCTTTCCTCTTTTTTCCAAAACTTGGCACCTGATGGCTTAGACCTTTTCTTATCCGTTTGTGTTGATTTGTTACTCGAGCATTAGTACTGTACATTTCCCATCCCCGGCACTGTCAAGGCTGAACCAATTTACCTTGGTGGTGTGCAAAATCGTTGGTTTTTCAAAAACCAGCGATATAACATAAACCTGAAAAAAAATTCACCAAATAACCGTCAAACTATATATTCACTGTACTATGAATGAATTGTGGAGTATTCGGTAGCATAGTGTGATTGATTTTACTTCTGCATTAGTACTGTACGAAGTTAGAGGTTTGCTGTTTGTTGATTTCGCCGCTTCCCCTACCTCAGGCTTCCAGTGGGGAGACCTTCCCATCTCGTAGCCTACTTCTGAGTCGGAGATCTTCCCAGGCAGTAATCTTACTAGCTCACAAACTAGAATCAGGGTGCCTTCTCCAACAAGGTTAATTTACCCACAGTCCCACACGGTGATATGAAATCATTTACATGCAGTGCAAATCGATCACACAAATGTCACCATTCTGATTGTATTTGTGCGCTGCCCCCAGTAAGATGCCACCATGGGCTGCTGCCCTTGTCTCCCATACCTAAATCCGTTGCTGATTATGACACAAAAGTGTCAATGCAAGTCAAGGTGGCCATTATGAGGTAAATAAATCTAAATCCCCAGTATCCCCAAGTCAGCAACTATAGTCCACAGAAAACTTAACCAACCAAACTAGAGACACTTGCAAAAGCACTAGTTAGCTTTTAAAACAGGATGGACTAAAATTGTATGTGAAACAGCCTGCAATGTTCAGAAAAATTGTATTGTGGACAGATGAGTCAAAGACGTAAAGGCAAGAGGAAAGGAACTAACATCATCAGTGTGGTGTTCATTTTTCGCTATATAGCACTGGAATTTCATTGGACTTAGTAACTAGTAATTAGTAACTGACAACCGGAGCAACATTTATTCTGAACTGCACAGAAATATGTGTAGCTTTATAACATCTTTGGACACATTTTTTAAATGTACTCTAGTTACTGGCAAGTGATTCAAAAAGTGACAGTGGATTTTTTTTCTTTAGCTAATCAATTGGTATATATATTTGGGGGAATCAGCTACAAGCACAAAATGAGGCCACACAAAATGGGTAATCTTCCACTTTACATAGGAAGTCCCAAAATCAAATTATATTCTATAAATTGTGTGCAATCATATGCCACATGTTAATGGAGACTTTTTGTTGCCTAAAGTCTATGGCAGTGTTGACACAGGCAGCCCAATTCTGATTTTGAACTGCCTGTGTGAAGAGCTGATCATATTGGTCCATAGACAAATGAGGGCTTAAATCTATTTCTGCATCCCAAGTGACTATTTAGACAGTCAAGTTGCCACTTCTAACATGTGTGTAACGAGGAAGCATCCCCAAGCAAATTGGAATCCCATGAGGCACTCTGGAATTATTAAACTTGTGCAATTTTACACAAAATAAAAGAATACATATTCCTAAATATATGACAAGTGCATTCTCTGTGGCTAATTTTAAGACTTGACACAAGCAAAACATAATGGCTCTTAAATGAATTGTTCAATTTTGTAAGTACATTTTATCTTAAATGATTGGAGGGATTTGTACATTTTAGTTTCTTGCTTGTTTTATTTGCATCATTCAATTGTGTCCCAAAGTGGATGCGTTTGATCAGCTCTACTTATAGTCAGCAACCTGTGACCATTGAGAGTGAAGTGCATAGGGGATAGGGTCTGGTTTGACATTCACATTATTAGAACTTCCCATGTTCTGCTACAAAGTTGCACCTGTCGCCCCCCTGTGGTAGGGTTTGAAAACACAGAAATAAATCCATGATGTAGGTGGAATGGTAACTGAACTACAAATTAATAGTTTTTTATGTGATAATTTATTTGGGAATCAAATGCATTACCGGCGGTGATGATGAACAAATCCACATAATAATAATAATCATAGTAAATACTACTTATATACAGTGGATATAAAAAGTCTACACACCCCTGTTTTTGTGATGTAAAAGAATATGACAAAGATTAGATTAGATTGTGAGTTTTTCAATAGAATTTTTCACATTATAGGTCATATTAAAGGTGGAAAAAGTTCTGACGTGTTTTATCTTTGTCTCATTTTTTACATCACAACACCTGGCATTTTAACAGGGGTGTGTAGTGTTTCTATAGCCAATGTGGTACTTTTCAATTACCTAAGTCATTTTACAAATAAGAAGCAAGAGGAGGTTTGGCCTAAACAAACAACAAAATAAGGTTTGGCCTAAACAAAAAACGAATTAAACAAAATATTTGGACACTGACACAATTTGCATAATTTTGTCTCTGTATGCCACCACAATAGAAACAACTGATATGCATTTGAAGTGCTTTAGTTCAAGGGGCTGAACAAAAATACTGTATGAAAAATATGGGAATTGCAACCATTTTCATACACTTATTTCAGGGGCTCATATCTAATTGGACAAATTAACACAATCAAAAAATTATATTGTCGAGAATCCTTTGCAGGCAATGACTGCTTGATATCTGGAACGCCAGTTGTCTTCAGCAACTGAAGTGCATACCTGAACAGGTTGATTTCAGGTGATTGACTCGGCCATTGCAGAATATTCCACTTCTTTGCCTTAGAAAACTCCTGGGTTGCTTTGGCAGTATGTTTTGGCTAATTGTCTATCAGCAGAGAGAAGCGCCATGTGAAGCGCCATCCAATAAACTTAGCCGAATTTGGCTGAATCTGAGCAGACAATATATCCCTATACACTTCAGAATTCTTCCGGCAGCTTCTGTTTTCCATCACATCATCAATAAACATTATTGACCCAGTGTCATTGGAAGCCATGCATGCCCATCCCATCTCACTGCCTCCAATGTGTTTTACAGATGGTGTGGTATGCTTTGTATCATGAGCCGTTCCAAGTCTTCTCCAAACTTTTTTCTTCCCACCATTCTGGTACAGGTTGATCTTAGTTTCATCTGTCCAAAGAATGCTGTTCAAGAACTGAGATTTTTAGATGTTTTTTGGCAAATCTGGCCCAATGTGGGTGGTTTACACCTTGTGGTGAACCCTCTGTATTTGCTCTTGTGAAGTTTTCTTTTTATGGTAGACTTGGGTGTTGTGAAGGGGTTTTTCTTTACCATGGAAAGGATCATACAATCATCTACCACTGATGTATTCTGTGGACGTCCAGGCCTTTTATTGTTGCAGAGCTCACCGCTGTGTTTTTTTTCTCCACAGAATGTACTAAACTGTTGATTTGGCCACTCCTAATGTTCCTGCTGTCTCTGATGGATTTTCTTTTTTCGCGCTCCTAAGGATGGCCTGTTTCACTTGCATTGAAACCTCCTTTGACCGCATGTTGCGGGTTCACAGCAAAAGCTTCTAAATGCGAATTCCACACCTGGAATCAAATGCAGATATTTTACTTGCAAAATGTATGAAAAAATAACAAAGGAATAGCCCACAACTGTCCAGGCAACAGCTTTTGAGTCAATTGCCAAATACTTTTGTTCCCTTGAAAAAGAGGGGATACATATCAAAGAGCTGCAACTCCTACACCCTTCCTATAATTTGGATGTGAATATTAAAGCTGAAAGACTGCACTTTAAACCCATATTCATTATTTAACTATACATATTTTGGTAAACAGCCACAATAACAAAACTTGTGTCAGTGTTTGAATATTTCCAAACCTAACAGTATAACAACCCTGAGGTCTGTTCCTATTGGCTAATATAATGACAGCTTTCTGGAATATCCCCCAAAACCTGCCTTATTATATTCATCAACAAACAAATTTACAGTAAACATTTACACACCATGTATCTAAATGTAACAAAAATGTATGTAACAAAGGCTGATACTTGTGTTTGAATTGAGCTTTGACATTTATTTGAAAACATGTTCTTGAGAGGGAAACATCTTAAACAGAAAGTAAAAAATGTCCTTTCTCACTGGAATTTCTGTTTGGGAGTCTGCCGTTCCTACATGCTGCTCCATGCTTGAAGTTTGTTTATGGTCTGCTTGCATCATGATCATCTAGAAAACAAAAAAACAGACAAAAAATTATTTTTGTGCTGTGCACATAGCTACCAATTTGATAAACATTGCAAAAAATACACTTTAGCACATACTTTAGCTAGTTTCTATATTTGGTCAGCACAAAAACGTCTGTTTTTGTTTCCTGACAAGTACTTACAATTGCTTAGCTAATCATACATTAACTAAACCTGGAATTGAAATGTAAAAACAAATGTCTGGCTTATTCCCTTCGGCTAATCCATGTCCAGTCCTACAACACTTGATGCTTGAAAGTTGTATGTCTTTCCACAGTAAAATATAATGTTACACTGATGAGCAGGAGTGGGTAGAATACTGAATATCTGTACTCAAGTAAAAGTACTGTTACTCATCCTAAAATGTAAAAGTTGAAGTACCACCTGAAAAAACTCAAGTAAGAGTAAAAGAGTACTTGATCAAAAAAGTACTTGGGTACTAGATACATTATAGTACTCTTCTTTTTTTTTGACCACTAGATATTTTGTTCAAGATATTATCGCCATAGTAACTACAAGGAAATATGATTTAAGAAAGTAAAAATACAAATTCCATTTTTAATGTTTGAATAGTCATTTGTTTCCAGTCAGCCTAGTCATGCACAATAGAAAACAAAATATATTGCAAAAATAAATAATTCTGTATTTCTATTATTAT
>JACXGJ010001791.1:0-72500 GCA_016801105.1 Esox niger
ACACACACACACACACACACACACACACACACACACACACACACACACACACACACACACACACACACACACACACACACACACACACACACACACACACACATTCCAAGAACCAAAAACCCTCCTCACAGGAAGTGAGGAGACATGCTGAATGACGAAAAGGCCTCCCATTCATCTATAGCCATGTTTACAAACACACAAAGCACATGACCATGATACACACAACCACCCAAAAAAACCACTTGCAGACAGGACCTGTAACATGTGTCGTGCAGCTGCCTAAAAAAATAACGAAACTCATTGTTGTAGAGTGCATGACTGACTGGACTTTCTGACTGGCTGAATGGACTTGCATACATACTGTACTGGCAGACCGACTGGACTGGCAGGCCGGCTGGACTGGCAGGCCGGCTGGACTGGCAGGCCGGCTGGACAGGCAGGCCGGCTGGACAGGCAGGCCGACTGGACAGGCAGGCCGACTGGACTGGCAGGCCGACTGGACTCGCTGACCGACTGGACTGGCTGACTGGCTGTCATGAAATCTTGCCAAGCCCAGACAAAGTTGAGCACGAGAGACCAATTTATTTTCCTTCAAGCAGTAATGTAATACATTGTTATGGAGAGGGGAAAAAAAACGAGAAAAATGCAGGAGATTGGGAGGTGACATTCCTGCATCTGGAACCACTCAGGAGCACATGCATCCCTCTCTCCGGATCTCTCCACTCCCCCTCTCCCCATCTGCCCCTACGATTGTCCCAGGGAAGGAATTCTGTAACCTAACCCTCTGGTTGTGTTTAGTGCAGCAACCAAACTCTCTGGGACCAGTGACCCAAACACACACACACACACACACACACACACACACACACACACACACACACGTATAGTCAATGTAGTGAGAGGCAGTGAGTAGTGACCCAACCTCACTTACAGAATATATACAGTTTTAAACACATACAAGCCTAAACACATACTGAATACAACAGTTACAGCCAAGTCACTCAAGCTGCACTGATTGCATCACAAACTATGGTCTCAACATTCAAATGTATAATTGCCCCAAACACACTGTTTAGAAAGATGTGATTGATAGAGGGGGCAAGAATGTCACAGAAGTGCCCGGGGCTGAACAATAACACCTAGCTCTTTGGCCTTAAACATTTTTGCTGGCACGGCCATCCACTCACATGGCACGGCCATCCACTCACATGGCACGGCCATCCACTCACATGGCACGGCCATCCACTCACATGGCACGGCCATCCACTCACATGCCACGGCCATCCACTCACATGCCACGGCCATCCACTCACATGGCACGGCCATCCACTCACATGGCAAGGCCATCCACTCACATGGCACGGCCATCCACTCACATGGCACAGCCATCCACAAATCTACTGATTACTACTATGACGCCATCCAGATCAATAACCAGGCACTCTTACGTTACAACAAAGGTTCCCAAACAAAGACAGATCCAATTTCAGCAGAAGTTTGAATGTCTAATACAACAGCATTTATTCAAATACGATAGGACAGAGCCAGCCCTGTGTTACTGCACAAATCTTAATGCTCAGGCACGTCTGTTTACAAATGTCAGTCAATTATACACATTTTCTTCACAGGTGTACGACAAGATTAGTAGCTTTATGGGAATATGCAGCATCTGTCTGCATATGAGTGATAGCCTAGCACATGGGCAATTCAATGGTAACACAATGAGACTAACACTCACATTATTTACGTTAAAACTGAGACAATGCTGAACCAAATGAAAAGTGAAAACTGAGTCTTAGAACCAGTTTGTTACCATGTAGTTGGGATAAATATGAAAAAAGAGCAGATAACAGCACTCTGCACTCTCCTTCACTAGGACATCCTCTGCCTAAGATCCCTATTGGGCACGGCACATAAGACTGGCAACACTGGGCAGACACCCAAACCTCCATTCTGTCCTCCTACACTTCCCTGCAGTCACACTGCCTGTGTATCTCTGTGTGTGTGTGTGTGTGTGTCTGTGTGTGTGTGTCTGTGTGTGTGTGTCTGTGTGTGTGTGTCGGTGTTTGTGTGTCGGTGTTTGTGTGTCGGTGTTTGTGTGTCGGTGTTTGTGTGTGTGTCGGTGTTTGTGTGTGTGTCTGTGTTTGTGTGTGTGTCTGTGTTTGTGTGTCTGTCTGTGTCGCACTGACTGAGTCAGCGCTACAGTAGGGTTTGAGGGGATGAGGACGGGTTGGCAGAGCATGCGGGTACTGCAGAGCGGGTATGACTGGAGTGTGAGCGCGCTATGTACTCATAGGAAGGCTACATGGGCGCTGGATTTCTTGATCTCTCTGCAGTGTTCCACGCTCATGTCTGTGTCCTCTAACTTGCTGCAGGTCCGCTTACACTGTTGCATGGAGGGCTTTCAAATGTAAAGGAGGTAGAGCAACTGGGATCAGACATACATGTAAACCACATAGACAAATTCGCCGCCTGCAGTATTTTCTGTGTATACATTTCCTATTTCATTATGTCACAGACTTGACATTATCTAGTAGGTGTTGGGAATTGCAGTACTGTTTGTCTCGGAGATTCAGAGAAATATCATCCACAGATTGGAGCACAGCTAAACCCTTACAATAAGGTATAATCATTTGGGACAGTCCCCACGCCGTCAGTTTGAATTTGAGTCTTTGGAAGGTCCCGGTCTTGAAGTGCAACTCATATGACACGTTCTCTATCAAACGCGCGCGCACCCGTGCGACAAAATACGCACCCGCACCCGCAGAGGGGTAGATAAAAAAAATCCGTACAGAATCTTTTCTACAACACTCGACTCTTTGTTTCTGGTTATAAAAAAACTGCCTTCCAAAACCACTTTCAGGCTATTGACATACCTTCATAAAGGAACGCAGAATACGGAGTGGCCTACGTGAGAGAATAACACATCGTTCGTATTTTTGCAGTTGTCTATTGCAGTGTTGTGTATTTCTAGTTGATCCTATACTTTCGATACAGAGAACCAAAAACAAAACAATAAAAACGAACGCCCATTTAACGCAGGGAGTTTTGGCAGATTGTGGCCAACCTCTGTCTGAATGTCAGGATAATCCATTAAATGAAGACTCCATTGGTTTAATAGATACAGCACTGACACGTGTATACATGAATATACATAGTTATGTCAAGCTGCTGTAACATGAATTGAGATGCTCTATTTCCATTGACCACATACACCAACTAATCAGACATTAATGGGCCCTGGGCTCGCCTGTAACTTACCCAAACTGCCGGCGAAACCGTCCATTTCTGGGAGAAATACCCGAGCACCAAATGAGAGTAGTAGTGTTATGACGGGTTATTCTAGCGTCGTTTTCGGTCCTGTATTCGAGGAGCAGCTGGAGAAGGTCGGCCTCTAAGAGGGCTATCCACACAGGCAGAAAGATTTCTCTTGATATCTGTTATTGCAGTGGTCGTGGCCGTCTTGTAGTAAACTGGGGGTCTGCCGAGTCGCAGTGAATTCCTAGTCCGGAGCAATACCGTAGCTCAGGGCCAGTTGATCACGCTGTCTCGCTGGACTCCACGATCGTGCACCTCCGCCGGGGAGGGAGGGAGGATAGGCACAGCTATGCTTTCGCGTTTCCGACTCCGCCCGCTTTGGCATGACTTGCTTCCCCTCCAGACCAAAGGAGCAGAGGAGCTGAGTGGTTAGTCAGAATGTGTCTCAATTTGACACATAGTTGAGAATCTCAGGCCTGACGGTAGGCTATCGGAGTACTTGTAGCTTTGATAGGAAAACAGCGCCACCCTGGATAATTACGATCTAAGGGGCACATAAGCATGCGCTTAGAATTAGAATGTGCTGTGAAGCCGTAAATATAAGTCAGGTACCTTTAAGAGCTTTGAGCTTGTTTAGAAACAGGAAATAGTTTTAACTAACATTCGTGTAAACAAACAATAGTGTCGCATGTTAATATGCTGCTGTTCATAAATAAGGTGTTGTTAAAGTTTCCCGAAAATGTTTTAATCTAATGTTCTTATAGATCATCTGCAGGATGATAGTTTCTGCAATTTATGAATTTTGAAACAGGTATAAAACATTTTTTTTAAATTCCTGACCAAATAAATTGTTATTACATTTCTTGCGTGTTTTTGTAGATTAGAATAATCTTAACCAATTGGCATGGCATGCTTGGGACGATGTAAAGCAGTGACATTTTCAATCATGCCGAGATTCACCATTCTATGCCTTATGATCTTACGAAAAATTGCACTAATTAACTTTTACATTTAGCATTTTGTTAATTTACTATCCAGTGCACCCGGCCTGTTTAATTGGCTGGATATAAGTAACAATTACGTTACATAGTAACAGTGGCGTCCCCATACATGCTTCATAGGGGTGGCCAGATCGGGCCACTGAAAATCTCCCTGAAAATCTGCCAATAGCCCACGCCACTTAGCGTTGGTATCCAAATGGTACCCAGACGCTAATCACCCCTTGCTGAATGCCTGATGTCAATGGATGAATGCGCAAAATTGCATACATGTTGGTAACATTCTTTTTCAGTTGTTACACATACATATCTACCTCGGGAACCTGGTCTAATCGAATCTAATGAATAGCAATTATTTCAATGGACGAATGGGCGTTAACCCCTTCATCAACCCCGACACACCTATGCATGTGACTGAAGTGTGATGATGAGGGTAGAAAGTGTTTATAATCTGAACTTGGTGAGCAAGTCAGACAACTCAGACATAATTTACAGCATTTAGTTCACAATGACAAACCAAACCCGACGATTTGACGCCCTGCCAGCATTGCAGATGCTGCAAGATTTTGTTGAGATGGAGTCAGATGGAGGATCAGAAATAGATCCGGAAATCAACAAGTCGGATGCCGGGTTTTCATCTGATTCAGATATTGAACTGCCAATGCCTGAGCCTTCTCGCAAAAAAAAGAAACGAACCAACGGCGACCCCAAATGCCACAGCGAAACAAGAGTCTTGAAGAGACATTTGGCTAAAATAAATGTCAACTTTATCAATTTCACTTCTACGAAAAGGCTGTAGCCTATGTGTTATTCATTCTTTGAACAGTATCATGTTTATCAAGCAACCGTGCTTTAGGCCTATGTAGACTATTGATGCGCATATCTTTGATTGTCACAAACTAGTCAATAATGTCTCTTATTTTACCTTGTACATCATTAAAATGAAAACTCAATACTTAAGGACTTACTTTTGAACTGTTGAAGTGTTGAGTAATTTCATTTTTTTTACTTTTTAGCCTGTAAAATACTATAGCCTGTGTTCTTAAAAATAATCGTTCTATGTATTCTTTGTTAATTTTTTTTCGTATGATAAAACCTGAAATAAAACACATTCTTGTATTTTCAAATTAATTTACCATTTAAAAAAACATGTTTTAAATATTTTGTTTGATGATGACCGAGTTGATGATCTGATTCTCTGGATTGATGGTTATGCAGTGAAAGAGAATGTCCATGCTAATAGAGACGATTCATATGCAAATGGCACCAAACAATACTACTTACATTTCTATAGTTAATGTTACTAATTATCTGATATTGATGGTCTAATATTGATACAGTTAATATTTTGAGTTCCACAACAATCATGTTTTATCTGTATATACAGTGGGGAGAACAAGTATTTGATACACTGATGATTTTTGCAGGGCTGTCATTTTTATCATAGGTACCACTCAACTGTGAGAGACAGAATGTAAAACAAAAATCCAGAAAATCACATTGTATGATTTTAAAAAAATCAGTTAAGTATTATATTGCATGAAATTAATATTTGGTACAGAAACCTTTGTTTGCAATTACAGAGATCATACATGTCCTGTAGTTCTTGACCAGGTTTGCACACACTGCAGCAGGGATTTTGACCCACTCCTCCATACAGACCTTCTCCAGATCCTTCATGTTTCGGGGCAGTCACTGGGCAATATGGAGTTTCAGCTCCCTCTAATGGGTTTAGGTCTGGAGACTGGCTAGGCCACTCCAGGACCTTGAGATGCTTCTTACGGAGCCACTCCTTAGTTGCCCTGGCTGTGTGTTTCGGGTCGTTATCATGCTGGAAGACCCAGCCACAACCCATCTTAAATGCTCTTACTGAGGGAAGGAGGTTGTTGGCAAAAATCTTGCGATACATGGCCCCATCCATCCGGCCCTCAATACAGTGCAGTCGTCCTCTCCCCTTTGCAGAAAAGAATCCCCAAAGAATGATGTTTCCATCTCCATGCTTCATGGTTGGGATGGTGTTCTTGGGGTTGTACTCATCCTTCTTCCTACAAACACGGCGAGTGGAGTTCAGAGTAAAAAGCTCTATTTTTGTCTCATCAGACCACAGGACCTTCTCCCATTCCTCCTCTGGATCATCCAGATGGTCATTGGCAAACTTCAGATGGGCCTGGACATGCGCTGGCTTGAGCAGGGGGACCTTGCGCGCACTGCAGGATTTTGACGGCATAGTGTGTTACTAATGGTTTTCTTTGAGACTGTGGTCCCAGCTCTCTTCAGGTCATTGACCAGGGTAGTTCTGAGCTGATCCCTCAGCTTCCTCATGATCATTGATGCCCCACGAGGTGAGATCTTGCATGGAGCCCCAGACCGAGGGAGATTGACCGTCATCTTGAACTTCTTCCATTTTCTAATAATTGCGCCAACAGTTGATTCCTTCTCACCAAGCTGCTTTCCTATTGTCCAGTAACCCATCCCAGCCTTGTGCAGGTCTACAATTTTATCCCTGATGTCCTTACACAGCTCTCTGGTCTTTGCCATTGTGGAGAGGTTGGAGTCTGTTTGATTGAATGTGTGGACAGGTGTCTTTTATACAGGTAACGAGTTCAAACAGTAGCAGTTAATACAGGTAATGAGTGGAGAACAGGAGGGCTTCTTATTAAATCAATTATTAAAAAATCATACAATGTGGTTTTCTGGATTCTTGATTTACATTCCGTCTCTCATAGTGGAAGTGTACCTATGGTAAAAAGTACAGACCTCTACATGCTTTGTAAGTAGGAAAACCTGCAAAATCAGCAGTGACTCAAATAATTGTTATCCCCACTGTATGTGTTAGTGTGAATAATAATCGTAATCAACAATCTACATTTTTCATCATTGTCAGCCTGGCTATGCATTTGTTATTTTCTTTCACATGAGCTATATTGAAAAATATACATGATTGATTTAAATGAATAGTACCTAATGTAAAATAGCAGACAGAAGCATATTATGCGTACTCAGAACCATTTTATGTATATGAAACTCGCGAGGGATGGACTGTGGGGTGCCAGCTATTGTATAACTTGGCGGCGTCAATGCATAAAAAGAAATGAATGGTCTAGCTTGAACAACATGGCTGCTTTGAGCCAATGAGTTTGCACAAACAAGAGCACAACCTCTAGGCCAAACAAAGTTATACTGTAGAGTTTAGCTAGATTAGTGCTGCTTTTCCACTGGTGATTTACACCGGTACCATGTCTACAACGGTGATTCCTCCTAATGTTGGCTCTAGACTTTCCTGTTTTGACTATACTTTTACTGAGAACATAAGGAGGGGCTCAGATGGGGACGGAAGAGTAAACTATCATATCTCAATTTGGTTTTTCGTTTATGAAAAATAAAAGGCGATATTTTTCAAATAGTGAAATAAAATAAACTATAACGTCATGCTCAGTTAGATTACAATTCGTCTGAACTTGAGTAGAAAAATAATTTCTTCCTCAAACTCCTGCGGCCAGCTCCTCCACCTAAACTCGTGACACTGCAACTGTAAGCCTGTGAATTCATTATTTAGTTTGATAAGGATTTTGTCAAAACAATCCACCTTTAATAGAAGGATTTGGGAGAATTCTGAGGTAATTTAGTGTTGTAACTTGTTCTGCAGGCAACAAGTCAATGGCATCGTGACACATTCAGTTGTTCCAACTATTTCCAGTCTTTGCTTCCTTGTACTTGCTTTATTTTCTTTATTTTATCCGGGATCTGTTTGTTAGATTAGAATGAAAACCATTACGACTAGCAGAACATGCAGCGTTTTTGCAGCACATTACACATCAACCCACAAGCCCTGGCCTATGTCCTAGAGTCCGGGGCTTGGCACCAAGCGAGAGCCAGGCCACTCAGCCATGGCGTAGTGGCCTTCAGGCACTGACCCGTTTCAATGGAAACAGAAACATTTCTGGACGTTAAGGTAAAATACCAGTGTTTGGCACCAGTGGATACAAGGCATTATATACCTGAGCATATGTGCGATATCTCACCACTATGTCTAGTGTATTAGGAGTAATAAAAACTACAGCCTTCGTACTGCCACATTGTGATTGATCATGGTGTCTTGTTGTGAACTTATTTAACAAATTTTATTAAGATCCAAATATCTTTGCCTGATTTAAAGGCATTTATGTGTTAGCTCATGCCCGCATAAAAATGGAATTGATCCGTAGTGGCCATGTTTTTTTAATATTCAAGTACAGAAAACACAACTTTGTTAGAACTTCGTCCAATTATGCTACGTGCCAAGTTTAGTGCATATGGGTTATTCTGACTCAGAGGAGTAAGAATTCAGTGGTTTTTAATCAAATAAAAAATGGCAGAAAATATATCATGCCAGATTAATGTGTCATAGAAGTAAATATGTTCTGAGTGTGCCGGTGGACCAATACACCAAACGTTAACTGACACAGGGCTGAGGGCGTGAGGTTTTAATAACATCCCAGCATATTGCTAGTTATAGCGCCACCATGTGGCCAATTGGCATGGCATTGCATGCGACGGTGTAAACCAGTGCCTTTTACAATCATGGCAAGGTTCACTTTTCCATGCTATACAATCTCACAAGAATTTACACTTACATTTTGCAAGGTATTAACGAAAGAGTAGTAATAACCAAAGCTTATAAATTCAATAGAAAGATACAATATATTGGTAGAGATCCTTCCAAATGTATTTGCATTTAATGAATCACTATATTTGATTGAAATGTGTTTGCATTTTAATTGGCTATGTTCTGCTGCTTCCTTTCCGATTTTGGTTTCTCTTCATTATATTTTGTTCGTCACACACATAATATGGTAAGGTAATCAATCCCGGTTGTATGCAATAAACACAACCTTTCCATTAGGTTATGATGGCATAGAGTGGATATAGAAAGTCTACACACCCCTGTTAAAATGCTAGGTTTTTGTGATTTAAAAAAAATGGACAAAAATTAAATCATGTCAGAACTTCTTCCACCTACAATGTGACCTATAATTTGAAAAATTCAATTGAAAAACAAACAGAGATATATTGAGGGAAAAAAATTCCCAATAATCCGGTGGCATGAATTTGGATAATTTATCTTTGTCTCATTCTTTTACATCACAAAAACCTGGCATTTTAACAGGGGTGTGTAGACTTTTTATATCCCTAGGAAAAAAACAAGAGCGGTACCAGGTTCATGTATCATCCAAGCACGGTCATCTTGAGGCTGTGCAGGATGGGGATTTAATAGTACATGTTCAATCAGACCAGGTTCCTCAAGACCTTAAAGCCTTTGTGGATGAATTGCATGGTCCAGTTTTAACCCTGACGATTAGAGGGTGTAACAGTTGAACACCTCATAAGTAAATGTCAGTCAGCTTTTCATTACCAGGCACACTGCTGGACATTCTAATGTAATGTGAACTTGAAGCGTGATCCTACGCGAAGGGAAACAGAATAAGCGACATGATTTCAATATATAAAATGTGTTTCAGTACTTGTTAGAAATAGCACACATAAATAAACTGTGCTGACCTCCTGTGTGTGTGTGTGTGTGTGTGTGTGTGTGTGTGTGTGTGAGAGAGTTTTTCTTAGTCTATAGGGGACCTGAGTGAATAAAAGTCTAATTAGAATGGTGCCTGGATTTTTCCCGACAGACCCTTTCTGCGGTCCATTGGTCATTGTCCTTTTCAAACAGAACTCATGGGTCTGGCATCATTGCAGTCTGGCGCCCAATACGGACCCGTCTCATTCCATCCCACTGACCAGCTGGAACAGCAGGAGTAAGCCCTAACCTTTTGACAGAAGCAATCAACCAAATGTGAGAGTATCAAGAACATTGTGCTGTGTCTTAATGTGTGTGTGTGTTTGTGTGTGTGTGAGGGAGAGAGAGATGTCATTGTGAGGAAGTTAGTGGACTAGACAGAGGGAATATTGTTTCCAGGACCACAAGCCAACAGAATCGTTGTCTCTCTCCCTGTTCATCCTGTTAAAGGGATAATTCCGGCTTTGGGCTATTAGGGTCTTTATCTTCTTCCTTCCTTAGAATCGGATTAATTATCCTGCTGAATAAAAACACTCCTTCAAAATTTGATGAAGATTTGTTTGGTTAACTGGAGTGACCAATAATAGTCACTGCGCTAAACTCGATGCAGAGACATGGACAGTTTTAGATACAACCCCACACCTTTGTATCTTGTTTGAGTAATTGACTCACGGCAGGAAACACATCCATCTCCCGCCCTCTGCTGCCCCTCCCCGTTTCCTGGCGGCGTGACCCCTTCAACATCAGTAACCCACCCCTGCTCCAACACCCCACCACAAAGTCCTTCTTTCACACGGTTCCCTGAAGGACGTTAGGAAGGAGGACGACAAAGGACAGAGCCCATCTTTCATTCTCATTCAGTGTCCAGAGAGGACTGACACTTTAGGGGCTGCCTGTGGTTTCTCTAACAGCGTAATGATTTTGGGGCTGCTTAGAAGGCGTACGCTCGCTGAGTCATCTCAACCAACCCGACAGGCTGCGCAACCAGCTTCTTCACTTTGGCTCAATTGGAACTGACAGGGATTGTGTTTAATGTTTTAACATTTACCATGAGTCACTCCATTGTACCACCGTTGGCCTAGTTATTTCTGCCGTGTCATTATTTTAGACGTAGCAACGAAAATACTCAGAAGTAGGCTAATCTGTACAGTGTGCTAGATGTTCTCAGTCTGAGCATTTAGCTGCAGCAGCTAGACAGAGTGGAGCCTTGGTGGAGGTTTTGAGGCATATTGGGGAATATCTGAATGTGTCTTTTATTTTCAAGAACAATACAGTTGTGGTCAAAAGGCACTGTTGGGCTGTATTTAAATAATGCGCCATTTAATCTAGAAAATGGTTGAAAGTCCAAAATCTTTTGTTATCCAGAAAAATGTTGGGTATTAATTTACTCAATCTGTTTTCGGCACCTTCAAGTGGTAATTAGAAATAATTTGATTTTAAGCAGGTGATACTTTGGAATGAATCTGTGGTGAAGCTCTCTGTGGTGACTTGCAGGTGCCTGCAATAAGAAAATCACTCACTCTACCAGTTTGACTAGACTCATTCTCCTGTTTTATGCCACTACGTACCATAGCGAGCAGAGAGAAAATTGTCTAAGGAGGTCAGACACAAGATTGTAGCTGAGCGTGGTGAATCTCAAGGCTAAAATCCATCTCCATAGACATTAGTTTTCCGGTTACCACATAATGTTATCAAGATGTCTAATGACTATGCCACTGTAGACCACCTCCGTTGACGTGGCTACAAGAGAAAAGGTTCTGTAATATAACAGTGAAATGATTGTGGAGACTAAATACTCCAGTCAATGTAATTTTTCTTTCTAAAATGAGTTATTTGAAGAAAGTGCAAGGGTACCAATACTTTTAACTCGAGATGTTACGATGAACTGTAACTAGCGCAGTAGCTCTCTCTAGTGGCTGTCGCTGGTGATTGCTCCTCAGGTACTTCCAACACACACTTCTTGGCTAATAATAACAATTTGGCAGACGCCTTTCTGAACACTCAAAGACATCTTACATAGTAGAGACAGCATTTACACATACAGGAAAACAGACTACAACCTGGTGTCGGTTGTAGTGCAGTGGGGAGTAAAATGCTTCCTGGAAAAGATGGTGTATTTTGTAATACTTTAAAAGAATTACCTGTCTGCATGTAGAATTTGTAGGAGAAGCACATCCTAGAGCCTAAGTGCTGAGCAGGTAAAAACCCTTGCACCTATCGTTGACCTATCGCCAGTGAAGACTGATAAGAATGGGTGTAATGTGTTCAGATGATTTTATACCAGTGAGGATTCTGGCCACAGGGAGGATTAGACATAATGGCTGACAGTTTTCAGGGGAAGCAGAATGAATCACGGTGATTAGTGCGAATCCTCCCCAGTACTCTACACTGCAATAGTTAATGTGCAGCTGGGCTAGGGTCAGTCAGCATTGTCCTGTATTTTATTGGATCTAAGGAATGCCACATCTAATTTCTCTGGTGTTCTGTCACATCTTGGTCTTTTTTGCATATGATCTCATGTTAACGTCTAATAGCTTACATTTTGGCTTAAACCAAAATCCTATTTTATCTTGGTCATATTATATGCATGATCTTTAAAACCAGCATCCACTTCCCCTTCATGTCATTGTTAACCTCCCTATGCATTCTTACCAAGCCTTATAAGTAGGCTACCTTAAATCATTATAGGAGTATATCTTACAATGCTAATTTAATGCAACTGTAAACCTACTGTTACCCGGGAACAGCTGATGAATTACTTTGCATAATATTAACATAAGTAATGATGTTAATGAACAGCACAGACAAGGCAGCCGCTGTCGGACTGCGCTGAAATTTTTATTGATACCGTGTCTCCCTTGTTAACCGTGTTTTCATAACTGGATTATAATGCAATATTTCTCCTACTGCTTTAATATCCCCAGAGTCGCCCTTGCTGAGAGATCGTGATCATTTTTCAGGCCACCATGACTCGGTATATTGGGTACATTGAGCGCCTCAGGCATTGTAGGGGGGGATTTTCTGCTGGCACATAATATACATGTTCGCCACCGATATGAATTGCTCTTTTGTTACCAAGTGAATGATTTGACTAGACAGTCGATCCAAAAATGTTTTTCTTTTAATTATTGACATCCGTGTTTTTTCTCTAGCTCTGGTCACGTTTGTTTTATGTTTGACTGTTGGTACAACGACCTCATTGGGGTTAGATTTGAGGCTCCCATATTTTTCTGCCACTGGAGGTCAAGCCCCTGTTAGCAGAGTTGGGAGATCTGGGCCTGGGAGGCTCTCGTCTCTCTGTCCCAACACTTTCCAGATCTTAAACTTTCACCAAGGCTGCACGGCTCCACGCTCCCGCTTTACCCAAGGTACACCTCTTCCCCGGTCTTCCTCTGTCCCCCTGATTCTCCAATGTCCTGCCAGAGAGGGCGGGAAAAGAAAATGCATGTGTCCCACACAAGAGAGAAGAGCGAGACCGCTCCCCGAGGCGCTGTTATTCCCCTTTTCCCGGATCTCTCTCCTCCTCCTCCTGTCCCCTCCTCCGTCTCTCTACAGGCATGTTGAGACAGCTACATGAGGGAGACGAGAGATGTAGTGCAGATAAACGCACGCGGCAGAATGGAATCATTAAGGAGGTGTTGATGGAGGTGGGGCTGAATTACATGGAGGCGGTTTGGGGAGGGGAGAAGTAGAGGTAAGAGCCAGGAGCCCCATTCACAGCTTTTTACACTTCTGGGTCCTTTTTGTTTATATATACACTCCAGCAGGCTTTTATCCCAGTGCTCATGTTGTGAATGAACAGAGCCCATCTCTGTGTGACTCAAGTCCGCTCTTTTAATAAATGATATCAACACTGAAATGCTCCATTAACGCTCTTCACTCACTCCGAATCTTGGAAAACAGCAGTCTGTCTGAGGGGCTCTAGGCCGAACATTCACAGGGGCGACAGCACTGGAAATAAAACAGTATGGTGATTCAACACAAAGACTACCAACTGCAGTACGATGGCGTGTTTGCAGGAATCTTGTTCAGCAAACACAACACTCCTACTGTCTGGTTAGGTTGTTGACCAATTCATAATCGTGTACAATCCAAAGGTCATTGATTTGATTGTTGCGTTATGGAATATTGTATATGGAAGGGCAACTCGAGAAGATCGACCATAGTTATTCCTGTAATCATGACCGCAGCGAGCCAGCCCATTGGATACACTGAATCACAGAGGCATTGGCAGGCAATGCAACCGTTATGTCTCACATTCTGCCTTGCCAGGAACACCCAGCCTTCCCCCTCCCTTTCCCTGTCTGCCTCTCTCTCTGCCTGTCTGCCCCTCTGTCTGTCTGTCTGCCTCTATGTCTGTCTGCATATCTGCCCCTCGTTCTGTCTGTCTGCCTGTCTGTCTGCCTACCTGTCTGCCCCTAAGGTCTGTCCGTCTACCTGTCTGCCCCTCAGTCTGTCTGCCTGTCTGCCCCTCCTTCTTTCTGCCTGTCTGCCCCTCAGTCTGTCTGTCTGTCCGCCTGTCTGTCTCTCTGCCTGCCCCTCTGTCTGTGTGTCTGCCTGTGTGTCTACTTTGTTTTACTCTTCCCTCTATGAGAGATTGTCCATCCTCTGCATTATAGCAGGGCACTGTTAAACCACAGAGAACTGGGAGAGCTCTATGCCCCTTACCATCTCAACAAACAGAGCGTGTGAAATCCGTGCACACACACACACACACACCTTCCACAGCTCCCTGCTCTGACATATACATTATCCAACTAAATATTTATTAAACTCATGTAATGGAACATACCAAGTCAAGGATTTTTTTTCTCTCTGTGTGAGAGAACCAAGCCCCAGGATGGTGTTGCACAGTGTTTTCACTAGATGGCGAGAGTGGGCTGTACAATAAGTCCTTCCAGCATGATGATTTTATGAATATATGTTTGTTAGCTGTACAAGCTCTTGTCTCAACTGCATTTTGGATTGAGATGCTCTGTGTCTCGTTGTAGTTTCAGACCCTAAAATTACATTTCTAACTGTATGGGATACAACTCAAAAATACTAAGATCTGCCCCCCCCCCAGATGAGATGACAAGCCCTCCCTTCCCTCGCACCCTACTGTTCCATTATTTAGGTAACTGAGAATTAAAATGAGAGTTAAAACACTGCTGCATCATGATTGGTCTGAAACCAGTTCTCTGCGGGGACCTTTGATGTCGTCTAAATGAATGGATTATATCTGCACAAATCCCCATCTGTTTTGGATGAACTCTCAACTACTGTATGCTGGATAATTGTCAGTCCAGGGAATTCAGTCTCTCTGGTGAACCACAGGGTGTCAGACATAGGTGTAACTCTTTCCTGAGACGGCTGGCTCATTCCCTCTGATTGGATATTCTTGTTTCTTTTCTTTGGGTGTGGTCTGGCCGGTGAACTTTTGATGTTAAATATATATATATGTCAGATGTTATACATGGATGGAATATGCCTTTGGACTGTCCTTTGCCCCTGGTGTCTGGTTGTGTTCCTCGGCCGCTCTAGACTACTGTCCTAAAAGCTGTGTCTTTGTTCCTGCAAGTACTCGATTCAAATAAAAGCCATACGCCTTAGGACATAATGAATCATTTTACAATGTGAAGTAAATACATTTGCTTAGATGACTGAACATCCAGACCCATTCAGAGATCAAATTCACATTCCTTCTTTTATCCTGTTGGAATCAAATAACATTTTAACACACACTGTTAATACATTCAAATCAACTTAAACAGGTCCCGTTGTACTGCACTCCTGCCCTACAATCCAAGACCTCAACACACTGTCAGGCACGGAGCAACCAGACATTTAGCCCTGCAAATCACACCAGACCCATTTACAGCAGCGACTAGTAGCACCGTTGTAACCGACTGTTGGCTAACCTCTGATGCTAATCGGTCGTTTTCGGTCTTGGGTTGGGAGAACGGATGGACTCGGAGCTGGTGTTGGAGGTGTAGCAGGGGGTTTCCTTAGGTCTCCACTTTGAACCCCCACACCCCAGGACAGTGAAGAGGACATTGCCGCGTGTAGGGTTGCTACCGACTGTCAGAACGGGAAGTTCAACGGGTGACCGAATCCTCTGGTGTCACTGAAATTCGCCGCCGCTTAGTGTAAGTCGCAGTGTTAATGCGTGCGTTCTGAAAATCGGGGAAAATCGATGTTGGATGAGGTGAACTTTCCACTCACTGCACAATATGAGCTTTTCAGTGAGTAGATAGCTACTATTTTTATTGTCATCTTATTGTTCTTATTATCATCATCTTCATCATTCTTATGTTTTTTAATATTATATCATTAATGTGTTGTATTATTACTCTTCTCCCTCTGTCAACCCCTCCAACACACATGATTATTCTCTCTGTTGTCCCCCGGTTAAGTTGTCATCTCCCCTCAGCCCTCCTGTGCCCTCCGCCTGTCTGTCCAGACCCTCGCTTCAGCCCCTCAGTCAAACATCATATGCCAAAATGTGTGAACGGTCCGATGTCGACTTTCTATTTTTCGCAATAATCTGGAAAATGTACATTTCTACCACAAACATGTCTTGATTTCTGGGTAACCGCTCCCAGCTGTGTTGTGGAGGTGGCGGTCCAGTGCGGTGCGGTGTTGACAACTCAGTGAACAGAGGAAAATGAATTAGCGGCCCTGTTTATAAGTTAAAGATGTGACCCTAACAGAATACAGCCAGAACTCTCAGCACAGAGTATGACAATCCACAGCCTGCCTGGAACTGATAGCTAGTATGTCGGACGGCTCTGATAGCAGCTAAATATAGAGCCATCAGCAGCGCGGTTCAACAGTAACTCTATCTTCATTGTTAATGTACAGTTGAGTTACATTGTGTGTGGTTCTACTGGTGTGGAGTGGCTTGGCAAGACGCCCAGTCCATTGATTATGGAAGATTTGGAAAGTCTGTCCAGTGTCACGCTTAGGGTTTCTCATTCATGCAATGTGTGTGTGTGTGTGTGTGTGTGTGTGTGTGTGTATATATGTGTGTGTTTTGCCACATCTTTCCACGGCCAACTGTTTTCAGGAGAATGTGGCATCATGCAAACTTCCCCTGTTTCATAACACCCCCAGCACGCCCCACAATTGTCCCGCACCTCCGCGGTACGAAGAATCAGGAAATGAGAAGCGGGCCGATGTGTGTTCAGACATGACCCGGGTGTGCAGGGGACCGTCGGCCCTGCCGAGCGGCGTGGTGCTGGACCCCCAGGGGCGATCACACAGCCCCACATCCAGCCCTCTGGACCCCCTCCCCATACCCCTACCCAGACCCAGTGATCAAAGACCCGACTCACCTCGGGTCGCCTTGACAAAGTGCCCCCAACATAAACAGGAAGGCCTGTGTACATGAAAACATTGAACCTTTTTCGATTTTTCTAGTCAAACTGCCCACGGAGCAGAAACCACTATTAGGCCAATTAGAATCAACAGCTTGTACCCAGAAGTGTTGAGTGTTTACGGGTCGTGCATATGTCACTTCCTATGCGTATTCAATTTAATGTAACAAGGGCAATTTAAGCAGTGTCATTAATATCATTTGATGAAAGTTTGTACCTTCTTCGTGGTACTTTCACACAAGATAAATAGTTGTAGAAGACATGCCACAGAATGAATTCACTAATTAAACGATTGTGCAGCCTACGGTTCTGTTTAAAGATCATTCATGTTTGAAGGATACTTTCCCTTAAAAAAATGTAGTCCACCAAAAACCACACACTTTGATGCTATACAGTACATTGTTAAGTAAAGCAAACATAATACAAAATACATGCTATGAGATTTTTCTGCATTTTCTAATAATATAGTTTAACAAGCAACAATTTTTTGAAGAAAACTATTGAGACTCAAACTGTTTAATTGCTTTGCATCGTGGTATTTGGAGGATTAAATGATATTAATCAGATGGCTTTGAGGATGCAGATGGTTGTTTTATAGACTAGTATGCCCTGTCTACTGTCTGATTTGGTGATCTGGGGGATTAGTTCAAAAAGTGTTTTAAAGTTTAATGGTATGTCATCTGTAGTGACCTAAATATAGGACAATAAATGTTCTCCTGGTATTTAATAGACAGAAAACCTATGAAGGAGAGTGTCCATTAAAAAATAGTTTGACATTCAATGAAACATGACGATTCACCCCCAGAAACACAAAACACAAAACATGATTCGGTGAAAGCTTAAAATACAATTCAAAAGTTTTTTGACATCTGAGAAGGTCTTTTTATGATTTATATCAGGGCAGTAACAGTTATTTTGGTTTGAATAACACTATATACAATTTGATTAAATACATTACCAAGAAAGCAAGCAAGTTTATTTATATAGCACAATTCATACATAGAAGCAATATAATGGGCTTTACAGTGAAAATAAAAATAATGCAAAATAATTAAATTAGCGCAATAAAAAGTAAGAAAAATGTATTGTGTATCTTTGAAGATAGTAGACGCAGATGAAGACCTGAAAAGCTGTCTATGTGATGCACAGTTTTTAGAGATCACTACCTTGAGGGACAGATGAAAATCTAGTGGATTTCCCCATGGCTGCAACATGCCAGACAAAGCCAATTCTTATAAGATTTCTCAAGGTCAAAGACTGTAATTTGGTGCCAGATGACTCTGCCAGATGCTGAGCAAGCACTTTGCTGGATTTGGATATGAAATTTAAGTACTGTTCATACTGTTCAGTTTTACAACTTGCCCAGGTTATTTTTACATTTCTAGCCATTTCACAAAATGTGAATTACCTATTGGAAAACAGAAGAAATATGTGTCACTTTTAAATTTTTTCATTTTTACTTTATATTGATTTAGCTAGCAAATAAATATTTAATGTTTTTCTGGAGGTGGATTAACATGTATGGTAGAGTGTCAAACTTTGTCTTTTTGAAAGTGACTGGACACACACTCTCCTACACATGGGAGGCATGAAAATGTGAGGAGGGAGGAGAAATAGTTTGCATTGTCACACTCAAACAAAGGTTTCAACATAAATTTGTCTAACAGCTGAAAGTAGCTTGTTAGCAGAGGTAGACAGAACCTGATAGACAAAGGAAGATAGAGCAGGCCCTCAGAGGCTAAACAGAGACAACTTCTGTGCTGTTGTTTAGGTTTGGTAATGGAGATAAGCAAAACAACTGGACCATAGCACCAACTCACCAGGGGCCGGTGTGGGGGGCTAGGAAAATCTAGCAAAACCATTTGGTATATATCTAGTGAACTGGCAGTATTAAATGCTTCCCAAAGTGTGTGTGTATGGGTGTGAAGCGAATGTGTAGCACCATATCATGGCTTTTGACCCAATTCTCTCAGCTTATTTAGCAAATTTACATAAGCAAGAAAATACAGTCACAAATCAAAAGCCAGTGAGACAGCATTTCACAGTGAAATGCGAACACACAAACACACGCACACACACACACACACACACACACACACACACACACACACCAACACATTCACTAACACACACAGAAAAATCTGTATTGAAACCAAAGACACTTGGATTTGCAACAATACAATAACCTTTCCCTGGATTTTAGAGCTTCCACTAAGCAGGAAGTGAGCCGGGGCCCAGTGTTTAGGTGTTGAGTCTCAGCTGGACCTCAGGCCAGACACTGCAGTTCACATTATTGGACTCCAGACCCTGACAGACTTGGACAAAAGACCTCCAGTCATACAAAACCTGGATACCATGCAGTTTTAAAGGGAGCATGATAGCTCAAAGAAATAGCTCTGTCTAAACAATCTATCAAGAACAGCAGTCTTAACTGGTAATCCTAAAGATTGAAGCACTGGTTTTGCGGGTGATAAGCCTTCAATGAGTTTTGGATACTTAGATGTTGGTTTGCTTGGCACCAACATTTCATCATTTCAGAAAATACATTACAGTCTACCATGGAACCTTACTATAAGGTTTCAAGAAGTGTCCACTTTCTTCTCTGATACTGCATCAGGACTACAAGTCAAATGCTAGATTGCAGAGTTATGAGTAAACATGTTGAGTGTACACTTCTTGAAACTTACACCATATCGACCAATCATCAGACCTACTAGACAACATTCTACTCGAAACCATCTCATCTGGCATATAAATGAAACGTTGCCCTCATAAGTCACACAAAAGCATCATAACCATGACAACATGGAATACCCTGTTGCACACTGGCTTGAAGAACTGACAACATTATAAAAAGGTATGTAACAATCAATATTTTAATGCAAACGTGCCCAAACACCACAAATCAGTGTACATCAATGAGCCCAACAGAAACAGACAGTAGCATTCGTAATCTTCTGGGTCCTTCCGCATGAGCCAGACCTCCCCCGACACTCCTCTCGGGACCTTGTCAGCGGAGGTGTTTTAGGCCTCCAGGAGTGCAGCTCTTTTCCTTTCTCCCTCACCTTTCTGTTTTTGTTAATAAAATGCCCTCCTGGGCCCTGAACACACCCTCTCTGTCCGTTCCTTGAGTCTCTCCTCGTTACAACAATCATAATTTGTTCCATAATACAGGAAACACAGTGGTCAGTGAATTATTCGGATAAGTAAACAGTAAGTAATCTGGATGGATGATGTAACAGTGAAAGGGCTCAGGTTTAGCTGTACTCAGCCCAGTTTTCTTCATTGTCGTACTATGTACAAGAACATGTTCAAGTACCGTGTCACAAATGCCATTAGAACACATTGTTGGTTTCGCTCTTCCTCATCCCCTTCCGTTCATTCTTCCTCTACCTCTCTCGCTGATTTAGTCTTACCTTGTTACATAACATAGACAAACTTTCCATTTTTAGTCATTCCAAAATCCTGATTGTTTACTGGATAATTATGCTTCTTAGTGTCTACACCTCGGCAGCTGTGTGAAGATGGTGTTAAAAGTGCAATTGATGTGAGTTTGCTATACTAAACGGGCAGTGATTTCTGCATGACAAAATGTTAACAATTGTGTTTTACACAGAAGTGTGTGTAGGGTTTCAAAAAAGGTTGAATGAAAAAGATTTGTTTGAGAACAGGTGAAAAGTACTCATGGGTTATGGTTTTTGTGAACTTTACAAAAAGTCTTTGTGTGTATTGTTTATGGAACCAGTTTCAGTGGGTTACCGAGTGTGAATAACAGTGACTCCCCAATGGAATCCAGCCAGTGTGGGGATTTCCAACAATTTAAACTTTGATTCAACTGTAAACTACTTTCAGAATCACTACGAGAGTAAGATAAATAATTGAAACTGTGCAAACTGGAACAGTCATTTCAGTAACAAGTTCAATAAATTCCACTAACCATCTTAGATTTGTAAATAAAAATGGTTGTGAAGTGGAGAACTGAGTAGAACAGAATAGAGGAGATGAGAAGAGAGATGAGGGCAGAGAAGCGAGGAGAAGAAAGCAGATGAGAAGGGGCTGGTAAATAGGGTACTACAACAGGCTCTTTGGAGATGAGAGAACTGTTTTCGTGAGATGAACAGGGATAGACAGAAGGCCACCCAGTTGACATAAATAAAGGAGTGAAACAGGCCAAAGAGCTGACACGCGGATGGAAGGAGAAAAACGATGCAGACAGGAAGATCTAACAGCGGCTGCTGGACATGCTACTGGAAAACATGCTCCACCCCCCCCCCCCCACGGTGTTGGCACCATCGAAGCCCTAGTGAGTGAACGCCTCTTTCCCTGCCTAGCGGTGGGGAGCAGGAGGCTCCGAAGCCTGGTGCTGGAGCTGTATGCTGTGGGCCGTCCTTATTCCTGTCCACCCGGCTGCAGTGCAGAACTCTGAACTCAGACTGACTCCGCCGCAGTCACAGAGCCACACGACCTGGGGGGGGTGACAATGAAACCGGCCAAAATTCCAATATCTCACCACTGCGGTGAGTAATCCCGTCTGATGTGAGCACAGACGGAAGCCTTGACGAAAACATGTTTGTGTGAGTGCACATGCTTACGAAATATTTCCTTCTGGTAGCCCGATGGATTTCAGTTTTTTCGGTTTTGCTCACCGCTCCGGGATCCATCATCAGAAGAACCATTGCTATAGAACCATAGGCACTTTTTAAGTGAGACCTATTAGGAAACTGTAGACATCTGCTCTCTCTTAAATCCAAGGTTCTTTTGTTGCCGTGGTTAATAGTTTGATCTGACAGGGCCCTCACCAAAGGCAGTAAAAACACGCAACACACAAACGGTGGGTTGAATTTCTTCTAAAGAGAGGATCTCACAGTGAATGCACTTCCATTGACTGCTGTATATCCACCTCTGGTTGTGTGAGAGCCAGTAAAGGACTTTAACATATGGGGAGAGAGAGAGGGGCAGTCAGTGACTGACACTTTCAATGCCTGCTCTAAAAACTTTACACAGGAGACGACATGATTTATTAGAGAAAGCACACCTCAAACAGATCCTAAACGAGTCTTCTCCTCTTGGTCTTGTCTTCTCTTTGGGAAACACTGACATCCTTTCAGTGATAATGTACATGTTCCTGCCCACAGTAGCTAGGGGTGCCTGGTGATATCAGAATGGATTTATTGCATTTCTCGCTGTTTTCTGAAACTAGAAAACATAATAGACCAATTGCATGAGGGCAATGAATGATTGTCCTTGCCCCAACCTGTTCACAAATGATGCTGCCGTGTACAAAAAGGAACATAATAACAAACCTTAACAAAACCACTCCATACTTCCCTTCAACTCTTAAACTTAGTTTGGAATTCAGTATAATAAATCCGCCTCCGTTTTTTCCCGAGGTTCCAGACTGCAGCTAGACAGGAAGGCCGTATTTTAAGAGTATGAAATAAACCCCAACCGGCGTTAAAAACACATTTTGGTGGCAGGATTACACTATTGGGTCTGTCTTTGGGATATTGTCGTGTTGGTTTGAAAAGTGGCAGGGTTAACTGAGCCAATCATGTGGGTGTTCTTCGCGGCTTTGTTGGCAGCCCTGAGAGGATTGTGAAATAGCAACATGCAAAAGAGCAAACATATGTCTGTCTTAGAACTCATCCACCATGAGCTCTCCATTATACAGGATTTTGCTTAAAATGATTCTATGAAGATGTCCACCAGGATACTACCATGCTGTCCTGTAAATAGCAGCATGCTGGAGATGTTTATGGTCTTTTTGCTGTGGGATTAATTCAGGATGAGGAGTTCTATGCCTTCCCATTGAGCAATGTGTGGGCCTGCATGCATTACTGGAAGATACATTTGTGTGGATGTATGGGAGCATTTCAATGAATGTGTGTGTGTTTGTAACCTAACTGTATTATGGGGACTTTTTGTTCTGTTCCAACTTTGAAAAAGGATGTTGTTTCGCTTAAATGCTAGATTTAGGGCAAATCTTACAACTGGGGGTAGGGTTGGAATTACGTTTAGGGTTAGGCATTACCGGTAGGTTTTAGGGATAGGCAATAAAACTAGGTCTTGGCATAAATGTTAGGTTATTGAGGTTAGGGAAAGGGTAAGGTTGAGGTTAGGATTAGTAAAAATATGTATTCTTTAACTTTGGCGTCCTCATTTAAATAGCTGAGTAATTGTGTGTGTGTTTGGTGGGGGGGGGGTGCATGCAGTGTATAAGTACAGCATGGCAGTAATGAATGTGTATAGTTTGGCAGTGGTGTGATGTCATTCGTCCAGTGAAGGCTCCCAGGTTTCTACCAGAGAGGTTTCGGGACAGACTTAAGAAACTGCTGCTTCAGGAATTTTAATAGCATCTTTCATGTGGGTATGAGAGGTCTTGTAGACTGGTAACCACTTTACAGCCTGTACAAAGCAGAATACATGGACCTCAATGGTCCAACAGTGAACTAGGACAAGGAAAATGGCTTTGAAATCCAAAATAAGTGTGTGTTTGTCTAATGAATAAGCCCTGCCAGCGACGATGGAACATTCCCAGAAAATACAAAGCTATGATTCCCATTAAGTTTTTGTTAGAGTTAAGACATCAAAAATAAATAGACTGCTCTTGATACCTATTTTAGTTATTGTTTGAAAACCCATGGAATGTTCTGCTAACATTCACAAACAGGTTTCTGCACAGCATCTATAACAACCATCCCAGACGTTCTCACTAGGTTTCCAGGTATGCCAACATAATGACCCACACAGAAAAATATGTTCTGGAAACCTTCTAGCCAACACCAGACAAACTATTTTTGAATGGTATAAGTCCTGAGAAATTTCCCAGACCAAACGTTGGTTTGTTTTGTTTATACTTCTTGGAATCGGCAAGCTGATATAGCTGTGCTGGTGACCCACTGCTGACTATATCTGCTCATATCAATAAGGAATAGATGGAGTCAAGGCTTTAGTGACCATCCCAATGAAGACGTTGATCCATTAAATGCCATGGGGGACCAGCAAAACAGTGTCCCACTCTCTCCATCTGGGTCAAGGTTCAGTTCAGAGGGTCTTGTCTTTGTGCCTGACTCCAGCTTCCTGAGAGCGGGACTCTGCTCTGCTCTAAACACATGCGCTGGCCGGGATTTGCTCCATTCATCACGGTCACAGGCCGGGCTTTGGGCGGGTCGGTTTGTCAGTCGTCTGGCTCACATCAAAACAGCCAAAAAGGGAAACTAGGTAGAGACCCCCAAGCAATGACATCACAGAATGCAGGGGGGGCAATATGACAGGAACCAATGCTCCAGGTCATAGGTTGAGTGTCTGGAGTTACAGGATATAAAAGGCCAGGGAAAAATAACACACGTATACTTCTACACCTCATGCATTAGCGGTTAGCATTTGTGTTTGGAGCATAGATCAGCAGACACATTTTATTTCCTTTGTGGCTGCTAAGGTTCCTGTGTGGAACCTTAGTATCTGGTTATGCTTTTCTATGTCCAACCAGAATACTCCCAACTGTCCTTTCCACTTGATATCTTCATTGATCAAGAGGCTGCCATCACTCTATTCATCTCTCTCCCACTGAGAATGAATTACATGGATTGAAAGACAAACTTCCGCTTACTTTTATTCCATTTCCAGAGGGATCAATTTAAAAAGTTCCCACTAAAGACATTTTGGGAAACTGTTGGCCCAGTATTAAAAGGAGGAGGTGGTTTGTCATAAATACTCATCATTTTTACACAGACACACATACGCATGCACACACACAAACACTGCCCTGGCAGTGCTGCTTATTTTCTGTTACATTAGGAGTGCTCCAGCAGTGTCTGTCAAGCAGATGGGCTCCATTAGGATCAAACAGCCCGCTCTGCTTCAGTATCTGCCTGCTGCCCCAAATGTACACAGCATATGGCCTATAAGCAAATCCTTTTCCCTTCTGTCATGGGACCTGGGAAGGAGGAAAGGAGAGGGGAGGTTTAGGCCTGGGCTAAGACAGACCATCTGAAGCAGCTCCCGCACATTTCAAGCTGAGCTGCTCTCCCCCATGATCTTGCTTGTTGAATCTCACCAAGATTTAATAAACCAATGGATCTGTGAGAATCAAGGGAGAGTGAAACAGAGGGAGGGTAGATAGTGGGAGAGAGAGAGAGTGATATAGAATGGGGGGGAGAAAGAGGACAGTAACAGGAGAGGAAGAAAGAGTGAGGAAGAGAGAAACAAAGAGAGGAAGGGGAGAAGGAGGAGAGTGGGGGCTTTATATGCCATTAAAAGATCTATGAAAACATCTTCCGTATAATTAAACAATTTACAATAAAGGACAGTGATGTGTGGTGTCCTCTTACAAAGCAAAAACTTTACAAATTGAACAAACAGCCAATTTAAACATTATATGAGAAATTATGTAAGAGCATTCTCAGAATATAGAGAGCAAAGCAAAATTATGCCCTCTTCTTATTAGTTATATCCAGAACGGACAGAAACGTCAGTGCTATTTGACTCTAAACAGATTATATCAGCACTGTGAATAAAATATTTTAATTATGTGAGAAACTAAATACAGTTCTCCCATAGAAAGCTGCCCTACTTTTTTACACATTTGAAAATATTGATATACATTCTTTACTTCAACACCATTGTCAGATGAAGGTAACGGAATTTAAGAAATTAAACTAAATGATACTCAGCAATAACTTATTTATAGAAAATGCAGTATCACAGAGCAGAATTAGTACACCCTGATCTTCAATAGCTGGTGTTGCCGCCTGGTTGAAAGAACTTGATGTATCTGTTTCTTGTAACTATCAATCTCTTATCTTGAATGGGTGGAATTTTTACCCGCTGCTCTTTATAGTACTGCTTCAATTGTGTCACTTTGGAAGGCTTTCTTGCATGCACAGACTGCCTCAGTTCCCCCCACAGCATTTCGATCGGAATGCAATCTGGTCTTTGACTCGGTCTTTCCACAACCCTCCATTTCTTCTTTTCCACCATTCTGTTGTATCTTTGCTTGTGTTATTTTGGATCATTGTACTGTTGCAAGATTTATGTTCAGCTTCACGTTCTCAAAAATAGTTCTTTGGTGCAGTAGAGAATTCATCGATGACTCAAAGATTGCAAGTTTTCCATACAGCGAAGCAGCCCCAAACCATAATGACACCACCTCTGTGCTTTACGGTTGGTAAAAGGTTATTTGGGCCAAGGCAGTGTTTTGTTTTTGCCAAACATGGGGGCTGAATTTGGTTGGACGACTTGTCCTTGTAGATTGCCAATGATGTGGAATTATCGCCATCTGTAGATGATTGGTTGGACAGTGGTATGACTTTGAATTCGGTTACAATTGGGTCATCTTTATAAATCAATGTGGTTGGAATATAGCTCAAATATCCATGTATCCAAATATATTTAAAAATATAAACCTAACCTGGCTGACACCTAACTTGAAGTCCGCCTGACTTCAGTGTCTGGCAAAGATGTTATGATGTTGTTGGCAAGAAGCGTTGATTATAAAGACATTGCCCCACAGTGGTCAGATATCCCCACTTCAAATTATTACTAAAGCACCGCCCGCCCCAAAAATAAATCTCTAGCATTGCTATTTGATGGGTAAGCTTTTGGACTTATAGCTAGTAAATAAGAACCAATCAAAACATTCACACACTTTCTGAGCAAATATTATGATTAGAATAGGTTGCTTACAGACCAGTGAGTCACAGCTCTCCCTGAGCTGCCGTGTCAGCCACGCTAACACAAGCCGATCATCACATTCAGACTCTCTACACAGAGATGACAGGTTGTCCATACTTTGCTGAGGTGGAAACATTGCAGCATTTTCTCCTACAGGAGAAATTCAAACCTAAGGGAAATATTCTTATTCCAAATTTAGCATTTCAGCAACATTTCAGAACCACAGTTTTGAAGGTTAAACGGAAGATTTGAAAACTCTAACTACATTGGGAAAAGTATTTTGAGTGTGTCAATGGAACAATCGTCCAAGACAATAACATTGCAACCTTGGTCATTCTTATTATCCAATTTTGCCATTCCTTTCATCCTCTGCTGTCCTTGAATTTTTTTTCTTCTACAGTACTATCTCTGTGAGCATTTAAATGAACAGTAGCGTGTGAAGGTATTTCTCCCCTATCTAAGTTGTTTCTATTTTCACATTTTGTCACTGTCTGTTTCCAGATTTTTTGCAAAAAAGATAAAAGGAAAAAGAGAAACTGAAAAAACTATTAACACAACATGTTTGCTTATTTCATTTAAATTAAGTTATGCCAAAAATGCCCTGTGCTTTCCTAACAATATGATTTCCCTCTTACCTCAATAACTGGTTGTGATTACAGACTGAAACCAAATGGTTCCAGAAGTTGTTGATCAGTTGCTCACATTGCTGTGGAAGAATGTTCACCCGCTCGTCCATCCAGAACATGGTTTAACTTAGCAACATTTGTGGGTTCATGATCATGAACTGCTCATTTCAGGGTTCTGCCACTACATCACAATTACACTTTGGTTTGGCCATTGACTTGACCATTCCAAAACGTTGGATGTATTCTTTTTCAGCAATTCTCAGCAATACTTAATTTTTTGATTTTTGTCTTGCTGTTCAACCCTGAGATTCAGCTCACAAACGCATTGTATGACATTAACTTTTAGCATTCTCTGATATTTTGTAGAATTAATGGTTCATCAATGATGGCAGGCCTTTCAGGTCTCAACGCAGCAAAGCATTCCGAAAACATCACGCTACCAATCCCATGTGATTCTGAGTTAATGCAGATCTGCTTTGAAGAGTGGGCCACAATTCCCAGTGATGAAAAAATACAAAAAACATTTGGTTGAAATCCTGGTAACTAAAGGTAACACAGTCAGTCAATCATTAAGGGGAGCCATCACGTCTTCAAACTGGATGCTACATAACTTTGTTTAAAAAACTATCTAACTATACAATCTGTGTCGTTTGCTCACTTTGGTGAAAGAAAACATTTGGTGAGAAAGGTAGGCAAAAATAGAGATTATCAGAAAGGGGACAAATTCCTTTTCATTGTACTGTATCTATATATCTTTGCTTTAGCAATATGTGTGGTAAAACACAAGACCAATAAAGCCTTTTGTAAAGAATATAATTGAATTGAGAGAGACAGAGAGTGAAAGACTCAAACAAACAAGATCTTAATCTTGATGGTTATTTACAGCAAATTTAAAAGGGGGAAGGCGGGTTCTAGACTGCAGCCAGGGTTCAGTATGACTGCAGTAAACACTTGAGGTTTGATGTGACCTACAATATACTTAGTCAGCCATAGAGAGAGAAAGAGAGGGAGAAATATAGAGAGAAATATATTGAGAAAGGGCGGGTCTCAACAATATATTGTGGAGGGAAAGTTATTAGCCACAATGGTGTCATGGTTGTGAGAGGAATTCCTCAAGACCTTTTGAAGTTTCTTGCTAGACAAGACCTAGTTAACGTCTGTCTGTCCTCAACTGTGCTGTTATCACTAAACTGAGGGAGCAGGCAAACATTTTCAGACAGACAGACAATCGGACCACTCCGGCAGGTAGGAGTGGCATGCCTTCTCAGTCAAACGTGATTTAAAAGTGATCACCTGAGAGCACAGTATTTGTGTGAGGCTATAAAACATTGACAGTCGGCGTAGTCGTGGTGTCAGCAATGTGTACCGGAGGATTCGAGTTGAATGTGGCAGGACACGCTGCCTCATGCCCAGACTCACTGCCTCATGCCCAGCAATAAACATACCCCCTGCCTCCACGTAGTCTGGGGTAAGTTTGTGATCCGGCTTGTCTATCTTCCCGGCAGTGGGAACATCAAACATGGGCCCACATTGCCCCACCTAGCATGAGACACGATTGCCCCTCGCCCCCACTGCTGTTTAGATGAGTGAAATTAAGCTCAATGTAAACTCGGATGGAATATCGATCGGATCCAAGAGCAAACGGTTATTTCTTCACACGTTCACCTCTGGTTTCGGCCCTGCCACACACACTGACTTGATCACTGTAGATTAGAGTGGTTGACATGATGATTGCAGTGCAGTGTGTCTCTGCCCCTCATGTCGTTCACGGAACGTTGCACAGGGATATCTTGGACAGATGTTTTGCATTGAAGCGAGGCCTACACTGATCTGCAACAATGCCCTTACCCAGACTCCTCTCTGCTACACCTCATGCCGTCAGCTTGATCAGCCTGCTGCAATCTCTCTTCCTCGACTCATTCCCTCTCTCACTCTCTCAATATCAGTGTTCCCCATTCTCTCTCATTCGCTCTCAATCGCTCTCGCCCGTTCCATCTCTCTCCCGGCATCTTTCTGTCTGCCTCTGTCTGGTCACCCTCCTCTGTCATCACCAATAGAGATATTTCTAATGATGCTGAGTGATCCTGGGTCGTAATTAGCGACTGTTTATTGGAGGGTGGGGAGGTCAGGGGTCAGTATTTGGACAGGCTCTCGTTACTCCCTGATATTAAGTCTAATGGAGAGGACTCTGTATGGTGCTCTGTCCTCCTCCGCGGTGCCGGCTAGTCTTCGGCCCGTGAGTTTGATTGCTCCGTGCTTGTTCCCAGCTGGGATCCTGGAGTAGTCAGTCAGTCATTATGTTTGGAACTGGGCGGGTCATCCAGAGGATAGGGAGCGACGGCCGGGGTTATGCATGATTGACTGAACGGGCGAGAGCAGTCTGTTCCATCCACACGTGGATGGTTTTTGGTTCCCTACGTATGTGGCTATTAGGTACTGATTTAAGATCTGAGTAGATGAGCACATGGTGAGGTGTGTTTTTCACAAATGACTCATGGAGAATACCCGTTCTCAAAATAATGATAATCGTTATTCCATCGACCTCTTTCTGTCAAATTGTGTCAAAGCGATGTGTTTTACTCATTAACATTTCTCCTCCTATGTAGGGAGAACAGATGGTGAGGAATACCACATGGACAGTCAGTATCCAATTTACCACTAGAGGGCAGACTGGCAGGCTGCCAAATTATCTTCAGAACGACTATAGACCTGCTAAACTGTCGGCACTTTCTCCAACGCTTTGCCGAGCCATCTCAGATACTTTCAAAATAGATCTACTAAGGGTGGGAGCTATTGGTCTCTCTGGCACATATAGCTTAATTAGCGTTATTCTGTGAGTTCAGTGAAATTCAGAAAGACTGGAAGTTGAGCTATTTTGTGAGTGTTTGTTCAGTCAACCAACGTTGGCCAAAGTTACCTGAAATTGACAAACCTTGTTTCAGGAAGGCAATCCTGTATGTTGGGTCAGTTAAATGTATAAATGTTGACCTAGCTCACAATCCTAATGCAGCTGGTTGCCTTTTGATCAAGCATTTTCTTAACCTGTTTTTCATCCCAATTTCAGTGATATCCAATTCATAATTTATAACCTGCTTCATACACAGCATCGTCAAGTGGACTCAGGACAGTTAATGTCAAAATGTGTTTCTTCTGAAGCACATCCAATGCTGTTCTGACTATTCCACTGCCAAGTCAAGGCAAACTGATTTGATAACTGAGCCCGAACCATGTATGGTAAATGATCAAATTCACCCGCCGCTTTGGGATCCAGGATTAATCTGAGAGTATCCTTGTTCTCCCAATGATGCAACTCACACTCATACAACTTTGTTGAGTTAATTGAATGTGTATGTTGTCATATTTCCCAGCTTGCTTATAGATTTTTTTAATTGCTTGTTTCAATACCTACATTTTTGAATGCAGATTAATTGGTTGATTACAAGCTACAACATATGGGTACAAAAAACATTCCTGTACATTTTTTTTTAAACAAATCCAGTCTGTTAGTAGTTAGACTTTTTGTACATTGCTGAGTTGGCTGTTCCAATTTATGTGGTTTGGTAGTCTCTTTAATCGATCTTTGGCAGTCATTCTCAATACCGGTTGCGGGCTATATTCCAATAGGAATTACATATCACTCTTCATGCCAATATTGAGGTTGAATCAACGTACAGTTATACGACAACGAGCTGTGATAAGATTTAGTGTTGGGCATTTCTATCTTTTTCGGGGAGTCAGCTCATGTGGCTTGGTTCACCTTAAAACAAATGGTTCATTTGGCTTCCAAACGGTTTATTATTCAAAATGCTAATAAATGGAATTGGACCACGAAAAAATTGCATACTGTTAAAATCAAAATCAAATCAAAAGCAGACCAGCATTACTGTAAGATCATGAAATTCATATTCAAAATGGTAACAAGTTTTACCTGGCCTTATTCTGATTGCCAACTAAACTGTGCTCTCCCCACTATTTTCTCTTTCAACAGTGAATCATTTGCCTTTCATCAGAAAATAGTTGTATTGGCCTAAATCATGCTTTTCTATGTCTGAAGTCATATTTTCAGGTTTCATGGCCACGTAGGAGCTGTAAGAAAAATGGATATAGGATTTACTGAAAATGTATGTCTTCACTGTTCAACATTTTTACAAAAAAAATTTTTAACCAACATTTTGGCTCAAATATCTCAAAGAACACCCAAATGATATGTATGAGGGTTTAAAAACAACCAGATCGTTGCCTGTTAGCTTTAAAATGCTTGGGTGAGACAGTCTACTGTTCATTGACTAATTGTAAATTCATTAGGGTGCAAATAACACAAAGCGGTTAAGCATTTTTCATACCTGCCTTGTATCTAGGTTAATTACACACCAGTCACTTTACCTTTTGAATGAGAAGTCTTACCTGTCGAGTCAACAACTCTTCTCAGCTGGTTCCCTTAAACCAGCCACTGATCTTCTGTCTCCAGACATAGGTCTACAAGACAGGATGGGCCTGTCTCCCTCAGTGATGTTCCACACACACTCACGCTCTCACACACACATGCGTCTGTTAATCATCCGACTGTCACTATGGCAACAGAGCTGGATTGTCTCAGGGTTCTGAATGTTCCCGGTGAAAATAAACAGCCCAAGAGCAGAAATCACTGGAGGGGTGGAGCAAGAGAAGACATAGAGCTTTCTCAGGTCTTACAATCCAATGGATTCTACTGCCACACATCATACGTGGTGACCTGGAGCATTGCCATGTCCTTAACGCTATAGCAGCGGTGGCTAGCAATGAAATAGTTAATGAAATAGATTCAAGCTGACAGCGAATGTTTAATATGTGCCAGCTGGTCGGCCTAGCTAACTAGGATTACACATTTGACAACAATAAAAAAATGGCCCGGCTTGCAGATGATCCACCAACAGAGGTCCGACTGTGCCATTCCTCAGACAGCGTGCCACCCAACAAATGTTAACGTATTGAAAACTCATTACCAACAATAGACTTGGAAAGTGGAATTGCACATATTTCACCAGTGTTTCCATTGGTCACATGACCCATTTATTTTTACCATAGATGTTTCAAAAAAGGACTGCATGGACGTTTGCAATGATCAATCTGACAACAAATCTATCAAGTGATCTTCAAACCTCGGAAATCAAGATTGGAAAATGTTGATATATTGGAATAAAATAAATAGTACAAGGCTATGTCCATTTTGGAGTGTGAATGGGACAATTTACTACCTATCTCAGCACACATTGTGTACTGTATTGTCCAATAATCAACTCAATACAAGACACAAGGTCTGAGTGTGCACATAGATCTGGCGCGCAAAAACACAGACATCAGAAACTTCTAGCTAGCATAAGTTTGCTTGGTAAATAGCAGTGGTTAATTGGAGCTTTATCCTGCTGTTCCGGCACCTACTTTTCACAATTCTAGTCTGCTGTACATGACTTGTCTTTATCCGTTAATGTGTTCGCTTTGCTCTGTAAATATTCAACTAAAATCTATTCAAGTATATAAATATTCCTGCAGCCTCTTGTAGCCTTGGCATTGCCTGACAAGATTGTGAAAGTTTTTGCTTTTTGTTGCCGCTGTTAGCTCTACCAATGTGCTTAATTCGCATCGATTTGCCAACCGGGTCCATGTCTCTTGTGCGCCTAAATGTTTTCCAGGTCTTCCCGATTTACAAATAAGCCCTGGTAACCAGCTATATAGTTATATACACAATACAAAGCCATGGTCCAGTGATTGGTGCCAGGTTGTAATCATTGCTATGGAGTGAGTAATTGCAAATCGATTTAGTGGTTTCCCAACAACAAAGCTAAAAAGCGCCAATGGATCAGACTGACAAGGTAAATAGCTAGGTACCTAGCTGAATATATGGGAACATTATACTTCAGTACTTGCTGTGACAATATAACCACATGCCTAACATTAGCAAATAAGCTAATGGCTGCTTGTAGCTATCCTAAAAACCACTGGACAAAATTAGCTGAATTAGCTACCATTTTGATTAGCTCTGAAGATAATTAACTGCTAAGGCTTGTGGTTAGGGGGCTCGTGGAAAACATTAAGCTGAAGGTAAGACATGAATTTCTCAATAGAGGTTGACACATTTACAGTTGATTGCCACTACATGGACATGCATGGACAAAGCACAGTGTCTACTTTGCACAGTAATATAGGAATCCTAAATATTCATTATCTCTATGGCTCAAAACAATGCATATTTTTCTTCCAGAACCTCACTTTCCAAGTCTATTGACTGTGCCAATGGCATACCGATGTGTCATTTCTAGCTGGGACGGCCATAGACACATCAAACAAACGTAACTCATCAAAATATGTTTCTAACAAGCTATGTTACAGTGAGAACCATCCAGCTTGCACTTTACATGGTCTTTTATCGATTGTACCATCCAAAATCCCAAAACATTTTGTTTTCTCTGTAAATCTTCATTTCTTGTCCCAAACAGCCTGCTCAAAAGATGAACTTTATAGATAATTTGTTTGAACAAGTTTAAAAAAATCCAGCCCAGTCTAGCTATTCATTATGATAGCCTTGACTGACAGCTCTGCAAATAGTTAGAACAACTTAAGTATTCCAAAAGTGTGCAGCCACATAGCCATGCTTTCTTCTATTTCACTGACTATTGTTTTCCGACTTATGACCATTTTACTTTCATCATCATCATCTTAATTCGCTTATCCATTGTTAGGTCGTGGGGGCAGCAGCTCCAGCAGGGGACCCCAAACTTCCCTTACCTGAGCTACATTGGGGGAGCTCTGACTGGGGGATCACGAGTCGTTCCCAGGCCAGTGTCCAAATATAATCTCTCCACCTAATCCTGGACCTACCCTGAGGTCTCCTCCCAGCTGGATGTGCCTAGAACACCTCCCTAGCGAGATGTCCTGGGGGCATCCCATCACCAGCTACCCGAACCACCTCAACTGGCTCCTTTCAATGCAAAAGAGCAGCGGCTCGACTCCGAATTTCTCACAGATGACTGAGCTTCTCACCCTAAGGGAGACACCAGCCACCCTTCTGAGAAAAAAATATTTCAGCCGCTTGTACCCATAAACTAGTTCTTTTGGTCATGACCCAGCCTTCATGACCGTAGGTGAGGGTAGGAATGAAAATTGACCAGTATATCGAGAGCTTTGCCTTCCGGCTCAGCTCTCTTTTTGTCACAACGGTGCGGTACAGCGAATGCAATACCGCCCCGCTGCTCCGATTCTCCGGCCAATCTCCCGCTCCACTTTTCCCTCACTTGCGAGGGACCCAAAGATACTTGAACTCCTATACTTGGGATAAAACCTCATTCCCTACCCGGAGGAGGCACTCCATCTGTTTCCTGCTGAAAACCATGGCCTCAGATTTAGAGGTGCTAATCCTCATCCCAACTGCTTCGCACTCGGCTGCGAACCGGTCCAGTGAGTGCTGGAGGTCAAAGACCGATGATGCCATCAGGACCACATCATCTGCAAAAAGCAGCAGAGATCCCCGGCCCACCGAATTGTAAAGCCTCCCCACCCCGACTGCGCCTCGATATCCTGTCCAGAAACGTTACAAACAGGATTAGTGACAAAGCACAGCCCTGACGGAGGCCAACCCCCCCCCCCGGAACGAGTGTGACTTACATTTTACTTTCAAGTATTCTGTAATGTTTTAATGCAGCTTGTTACAGACATACTATTTATTTTGTACAGTCTTTCTTTTTCTAACCCTTTGGTATCACCATAATATCAGTGATAGAGTGACACAGCTCTTTTTGCACCACCTATACCTGATGGATAAAGCTACCATGAATACATAGATAGACTTGGTCGATCATTTCAACCCAGTTAATTAATGCAGCCCTCCCATAGGTAAACAACTGACATGCAATCTCAGCACTGGATGTTCTGCCCAATGAGCTTCTGTGAGACAGAGTAGTAGATTGTTTTCACAATCTTACAGTAAAATGGCAATGCTTTTACCACACTTAATATACATAATCCAAATCTATTAATATGTATATATTTTTTACAACAACAAGTGGAGCTGTGCCCATAACACCCTAATAGTTGGTCCGTCTGTGCCATTTTCAATCCCATCTACCGTTTCCTATGCAACTAATGAACTGTGTCCGTGGTCCTGCCCGGGCCTCTCTGGCCCATAATGTGTCATGTTCTGTGTTTGCCCTTCGTCCCGGTAGCCTGTGCTGATTGCTGGGGAGACTAGGAAACACTCAGCAGACTTTCCCGTGTTGACAATACTGACCTTTGTGGTTGTTCCCTGGCTGGAGTCAGTGCCTTCAGTAACCAGAGTGGTGGTAGCTGTCTGGCTTGCTAAGTTTTACAGTGAGCAGACTGCAGTACAGCACTACAGTGGCCTGTGAAGTGAATCAGGAGATGGATGCCCTGGCCTGGGTCCTCTCTGCTGGATTCTTGTGTGTGCGTGTGTGTGTGTGTGTGTGTGCGTGGCAGGCCTCAGGCTGCAGGGGAAACTCATTGCTCTGGACTGGGCTGACCAGTCTGTCTCCCACTCCATGTATCAGAATGCTGCTATTGGCGAGGACAGGTTCCACAGGTTCTCCTAACAAAGAGCCTTTTTAGACCGTGAGAGAGAGAGTAAACAAGAGAGAAATGAGAGAGAACTGTGCCTTATTTTACATAGTAATTTACATAACGTTTCACTTTACATTGGCATGTAGCGACAGACAAATGGGGTGAGGGTTGGAGGCTTGACATGAGGGATGTGCATATGCAACAACTTGACCGGCCCCTTATCAATATGCAATCCTTTTTTATTCCGAAGATAGCTGTTGAAAATGTATTTAGCTACACTTAGGTGAATAACGTCAGTACTGCTCATGTCATCATCAACCTTTTCACGTGGAGTGTGAAGTGTGCCAAAAGATCATCCAAATGTCTGCTATAATTGTTGTCACAGCTTTGGCAATCAGAATTTTGAATGTCTTCATACTCAATCATACTTAATGTATTTTGTTCCCTACTACATGTTGAGCTGTTCCCAGTAAGGATACCGTTTTTTTAAATAACAAGATGCTTTATTATAATCAGAATGGCCTGTACCAAACTCGCTGGCTTCCACAAAAACATTTCTATAATATTTCTCTCAGGTCACTGTCCCCACACGATGTACCTAATGCCATGTTCCGTCAGCCTGATATGTCAATAGAGTAAACCAATTTGAACAGAGAAGTGTATCTACTTTTAATTTAAAATGTTTATAAACGTAAATGTTATATCACAATATCAAATTTATATGACAAAAAGAAATATCGGCAAATCAGTCTTCAATACATTTCAAAGTCTTCTGTATAATTCAGGGTGATGGTTGCTCCGCATGGCGCTGCATGCCCTCTTCCTCTCCAGGGAAGTGTGCCTCCACGGCATACCAACTGCTGGCAGGAGATGATGGCAGCAGTGCACACCGCTGACACACCTACAAGCCATTATTAATTATGATGCCTATTTAAGTTCCTGTTTTTCACCTGCACCTCACGTGTAATTGTGTCGTTTGAATTTGACTGTGTGGTGCAGTTTTCTCCTTAGTATTTCATTCCTTGTTTTGTTGTTTTAATTTCCGACTCTCCCTTCACACACTTGCTTCCCTTGCACCTCACAATAAGCTGGATCGTTTTTGTACGATTCTTTTTTTTTTTACTGACTTCCATAGGTGCCCAAATGTGTTCTAATGCCTAACAAGTTTGAATCCCTTAATTAATATTATTTCAAATTTTATTCAAATTCCTTATTTTGTTGACCACTAGGCCAGAGGCTACTGTACAGCCAAAATGAGTGAAACTGTTATTGAATGATCAACATGGGTTCAGAATACAAAGTAAAGTATACAAAGTACACAAACACAAGCACACACACACCCAGAGACACACACACAAGCACACACACACCCAGAGACACACACACACACACACACACACACACACACACACACACAGATGAACAAACTGAAAATGACAGAGTTCGACACAGAAACAATGTCGTCACTTCTGGATTGCATTTACAGTCACCCTCAAGGCCTAGTAAATGAATCATTTTTATACACTACTATATTTCAATCCAGTGTAGCATATCCTACAGCCCAAATATGAATGAAACAATCCAAAAGAAACACAGTAAATCAAACAATTTGTTTCAATCAAAAAATCATCAGGCTATTAGATGAGTCGATGTTGTAACCATGCATGTCTAAAACAACTTCTTCTCAGTGACATTTATGGTCCAATAACATTGCAGTATATCACTCTCCAAGTCTAGGCTAAAGACAGTCTGTAGGAATGGGGACATGTAAAGGTTTGTCTTTAATTCAGACCGCATGGATGGACTAGTGAAAACTCTAGGGCATAGTTAAGAGTTATTTTCCCCATAAAGGGATCAGGGAAACACATCGTTTCTGGCAATGGGCCAACCTGATTGGGCAGTGTTAATTGCGCTCTAATGAAGTAGATGGGATGAGCCTTTGTGTGTGTGTGTGTGTGTGTGTGTGTGTGTGTGTGTGTGTGTTCATGTTTTTGTGAACTTTTCTATGGGTATTTCTCAGTTAAGCTTGAAGCAATATTGATCTGACCACCCAGAGGTCAGAATGCCCTTCTATACTTTATGGACAGAGAAGGGGCAAAGATACATCAGAAGTATTTTCAAATAAAATACCAAATAGCTTCATTTTAAACGTATCAAACGAAACTACAAAATACCGCAACCACACCATGTATCGAAATAAATTACTGTGTTTTTGTATTTTTTAAAATACTAAATTACTTTAACAAGGGAGTATGAAATCACTTTACACACTTTCCACACTGATTAACAAGTCTGGGCAAATTACTGAGTAGGCACCAATCAGCAGTGCCTACTCAGAAATTATGTCATCATGTACACGTCTCGCAAAGTATTTTACAGTATTTTAAAAATACATAATACATAAGTATTTTGATACAAAATACAAAAGTATTTGGGTACAAAATATGATGCAATTTTCATCAACCCTATCAAATACAAATGACAAAATACCATTTTGTTTTTTAAATACGTATTTTAAATGCATGTATCATAAATACAGCCCATCCCTGTGTACGGATATCATTGTGCAGTGTAAGACACAGTGAGCTTTGGGACACAGAGAAGTGGAAAAGCACGTGTGTCGTATATGTGTGTCTGGGTACGTGTAAAGAGTCATCTGCTCTCCGGTGAATAAGTGAATTAGTTCAGAGTGAACGAGTGCATGTCTAATGAGTTATATTACACTGACGAATGCCTACATGGGGAACCTAGATAACCGCTATCTTTGTAAAACAAGGCAGGTCATATCTGGGAAGCAGGAGAGGAGGGGGTTTGTGTGGACAGCTGCAGAATGCTTAGTGTGTGATTAATGTCTCTGCGTTGCAGGATACTCCTTTACTATTTTTTCTGTGCTGCTCTTGCCTGCATTGTAAATCAAACTATCCCACTTCTCCAACTGAAAAATGTTTGGAATTTCAGATGAAGTGTTCCTTATGATGTGGTGCTTGCTTCGTTTTCTACACGTGTAACTCCTAACTCGCGAAACAGTGTTGTATCTGAACATCTGACTTAAGGTTCATCTGAAAGTGTTTGAATGAACAGGAGCGATAAACTGTGAGATGCAAGCGTCTGAACCTTTGAAGAGTTCACGTTATAAATACTGTGAAATACAGTTCTGGAAAGAATTAAGAGACCACTGCACCTTTTTCTTTAATTTCCTAAAATGTTAAGAAGGAAAATTTTGAGTGAGAAACAGAAGCATTCAATTTGCAGTGGTCTCTTAATATTAACCCTTCTGTTCAGTGGTCTCTTAATTTCTTTCCAAAGCTGTAGTTAAATAGCTCCTGGCCGACAAAGATTTCTTTATTGTTTAATGTTTGATATGCATGGTCATGCAAGAAGACCCCAGATCTTCTAAAACCTTTGACAAATGTATCCTGATTTCAAGGGATATGTTGTTAAACATTATTAAATAAACGTTGACATTACTTGGTAATGTCAAGCTGCTTACCTTTTGCAGATTCAGTCTTCACAGCCTTGTGCAGGTCTACAATTTTGTTTCTGGTGTCCTTTGACAGCTCTTTGGTCTTGGCCATAGTGGAGTTTGGAGTGTGACTGTTTGAGGTTGTTGACAGGTGTCTTTTATACTGATAACAAGTTCAAACAGGTGCCATTAATACAGGTAACGAGTGGAGGACAGAGGAGCCTCTTAAAGAAGAAGTTACAGGTCTGTGAGAGCCAGAAATCTTGCTTGTTTGTAGGCGACCAAATACTTATTTCACCGAGGAATTTACCAATAAATTCATAAAAAATCCTACAATGTGATTCTCTGGATTTTCTTTCTCATTTTGTCTCTCATAGTTGAAGTGTACCTATGATGAAAATTACAGGCCTCTCTCAGCTTTTTAAGTGGGAGAACTTGCACAACTGGTGGCTGACTAAATACTTTTTTGCCCCACTGTATGAACCAGAGAATATGGTTCCAAGACAACCACACTGTTAGGATTTCAGTGAGAGAGAAAGGAGAGAACAAGTGAGTGATTGAAAGGGGGAAGGAAAGAGGGGGACAAAGAGTCTGTTCAAGGAGAATGATAAGCATTATCCAGTAGCTGACGACTGCATGAATGAGATGCGCCTTAATTATATTGATTGTTTTACAAGTGGCTGGTGGAATTACACAAAACACTGTGATGGAAATTCCATCGATAGACACTCAAAGGAGTAAGACAGAGACAAAATTCTCTTGGCACAATTTGTAGTTTATTTGCAAATAGAGAGACGCGTCAAATGCTAAGGAACCAAGGACAGATAGCCTTAATGGTTTAGGCAGTTGAGCAGGTCAGAGAACCTAATGATTGTCTGAAATAATACAGATGCATGTCACTACCAAAGACCAGAGTTACATACCATGTAATAGATAAGCAAACATGTCTCCAAAATACATTAGTTTAGAAATTGCCACAACAACACTCAGCTAGAAAAAAAGCATTTCTACATTTTAAATTTATGAATTGGTGCTTTCGTTCTACCACATGGAGCCATAATAATATTATCTAAAGGAGATTTTCATCTATCCAAGCTGATCCAGCTTTGTATCCCACGCCAGCGCAGTGACCCCTGGGTAAATCTCTCCATAATCTGTAGGGCAGCTGGGGCACCTGGCTAGCCTGGTTGCACGGTCTCTCATTTGTGTATCATAACATTATGCTGCACAACACACAACTAAATATTTATTTTACTCTGTGTGTGTGTGTGTGAGAGAGAGAGGGAGAGAGACAGGAATTTGCATGCAAAATGTGTATGTAGTGACAGACATAGTAAATTTGACGGACCTGTGTGTGTGTTTCTGCACTTACGCTTCTTCACGTGTCAGTGCCTGTGTGTGTGTGTGTGTGTGTGTGTGTGTGTGTGTCGGTCCAGGCTTTTCCTCTCTCACAGGCAACAGAAAGACATCTGTTTCATTTCATTCCGCTTTATGTCCTGTTAAGCACTCTCACTATGCAAAGGGCAGGACACCCACTACATTACAGGGGCATCTGTGCTGCTCTGGAATAGCCCACGTTGGCCTCACTCCAAAGGCATTGGTGTCCACCGGCACCGCCAGGCTTGTTAGCAGGGTTGCATGTAAGGATCATCTTTTAGTTCCCTTAAAGGAGCAGTACAGTCCATCACGCCACGTGGCTTTTTGAGGATGTTGCTATTGAGGTCCAAATGATAATGCTTGGATTTTGGTCAGAGCTATAGTATTCTGAAAAACAATTGTGTATATCAGGTGGCATGGAACATTTACCCAGATCATGACATCATAATATGTTTAGATTATAATTAGTTGTTTTCAATTTAACAAAACAATAATAATGTTCAGTTTGTGTGATGGGGCGACCTCTGCAAAAATATTGATAACTGAAATAAAAACATTATAGGACATTGAATCAAACACAAAGAACCATTAAGAATTAGAAGTAATATGTGAAGTAATAAAAAAAAAATCTTTTGTACGACATTTCAGTATTTTATGTGCCCTTTCTTGGAATAATAAACTGAAGCAATTTGCTTTGGTATTTAGTTGTTTTTCAAGTAGTGTTGTTGCATATTCTGTTGCATATGCTTTTTGCATGATTTGCCATAACTCTTCCTTTGACTTTGGCCGATTTTTGTTTGTTTTCTTGCCTAAGTGATACCACACAGCTTTGAATATGTTGATGTTGGAGCACTAACCTGGGCAATCTAATATTGTGACTGTTATTCCATCTTAAGACTTCCACAAAATGTATGTCAGAATTGTGTGATTCGGGTTATTATTGCGAAAAGATAATATTTTTGCCAGTAAGACATTTCCTGGAGGTACAAGAGGTACACGGATGACTGAGCTTCTCATCCAATCTCTAAGGGAGACGCCAGCCACCCTTCTGAGAAAACTAATTTCAGCCGCTCATACCCGCAATCTAGGTCTGTGACTCACTTGCGAGAAAGACCCAGAGATACTTGAACTCCTTTACTTGGGATAAAACCTCATTCTCTCCATCCATCGGTTTCCTCCTGAGAACCATGGCCTCAGATTTAGAGGTGCTAATCCTCATCCCAACTGCTTCGCACTCGGCTGTGAATCGGTCCAGTGAGTGCTGGAGGTCACAGACTGATGATGCCATCAGGACTACATCATCTGCAAAAAGCAGCGATGAGATCGAACTTTAAACCCTCCCCACCCTGACTGCGCCTCGATATTGTAATCTCTTTTTCTTTTCTTTAAGAATGGTTCCTTAGCTGTTACACGTATTACATGGCCATTTCTCTTTGGTACCAGATGACTCTGCCAAGTGCTCAGCAATCAGTAGTGGATGTTCCTCTGATCCTCAAGAAGGGACATTAAAATACCATTAATCAAATGCAGACAGATTTTGGGGTCTTCTACTTGGTTTTCTTTTTTCTTCAAATGTCTTTAGGACAGCTTAAACCAACTATGGCCTTGATGATCAAATGCTAGGATTTTCTGTCTGTCAAACTGTGGTTAGATTATCTGTTGATAGATTATCCATCCCACAAACCCAGCCATTCTATTGGTAGAATTCCGCCATCAGCAAATGGTTCAGCAAATCAACATCACAATAAGATAAATAAGGTTTGCTGGTAGTGGAATCCAACAAAAACATGGAATGGCTGGGGTGCCTCAAGGAGAGGATTCTAGACATCTCCTAATCTGTCTATTAGCCTTAAACGGCAACATATGTTCTTGTAACTTTCATGTTCATGTTTATTGGTATTTCCTATAATGCTATATTGTGTTTTAATGCTTTTATTTTAATAGAAAATAAACACTAACTGCCCAGATAAACAGCTTTAAACATATTTTTCACGGATGCCCTATGACTTTTAGGTGGAGTAAAAAAATTGCAATTTTTCAGTTCTTTCCAATGCCAAATCTCTTATAAAGCATGCATACTGAAGGACAAGCTCCATACTTTTCTTATGTGCCAAATTTGTGATACCTTCCACTTCCCTGAAATAACAATCAACACATGTTTACTGACCATCAAAAACATGCAGTTTTGCTTTTTAAAGTTCAGCCAGGGATCCCGAGTGAGCATTGGCTCAGTTATGCGTCATCTGACGTCTGGATCGCTCCTCCAACAGTCTCAAGATTTCCTTATCTAACATGGCGGCCTATTCAGAGCAGTCAGGGTGCTCAGTCTGCTGTTGCTGGTTGTCTTAGCATGTGGTTACTAAACCATCCACTGCTCCAGTCTTTCTTTCTGCAGGGGGGATTGTTACTGCATACCTTGCTCATTGCCATAGGTATTGCTATAAGTAATATTACATTGTTAATGTTGTTATTAATAGTATTGTATACTCGATCATGTGATCAAGCTAAGTTACCACAAAAGACCAGAACCCAACGCCAAGACATTGCAAGTGCGTTGTTTCTTTAATAAATGGTTAGATGAAATATGTGTCCTCTCCTGTCTGAACCCGAATGATTAAGATAAATGTGTAAAAATGTTCTGTGTTAATGACTGAACACGTACGTACATCATATCTAGTCATGGACAGGCTCCCCTCACTGTCCTCCCACAAATCAGGGACAACACGCTGGGTCTGAATTCACACGGTTCTACACTGTTGTAATTAATTGAATCAGAATTTGACCTGCGATTTCCACATTTGACTTTGTACTGAAGCTGCTAGTGGTTGTTATGAGATATAAGGACAGAATATACAAAATGACATTAAACAAAAAGAATGAAAGCATACACAATAATGTGAGAGGAAAATATATTATACATACATTTACAGTGTCAGGATATGGTATGTAGATTTTTGGTTTACAGTGGTCGGCATAGTCAGATGGTCTTTTGAGGAGAGCCACAGCACAAGGAAATAAATTGTTTAGGTTGGAGGAGTTGACATGTACTGACCACCTGCCCTCTGCCTGCCAGAAGATTCTCCTTAGAACAGGAGGTAACCTGACTGGGTAGGATCATCAATAATATTTCCTGCATGCTTCTCTGTCTGTAAGTCACCTGGTCAGTGGAAGGCAGATTAATGCCGAGGACAAAACTTCACTCCCTTCATACCATAGTCCTCACTGTACAAGAGAAAGTATTACTCAGTCAGTCAATATACCCGCTAAATTCAGAGGTTAAATGAACATCTTTAACGCGTCATTTATAAGATGGCAGCAGAGAGACATTTGCCGTGGGACAAGAGAAAACTACAAGCATGTCAGATTTATTTGGGCAAGCTAGTTATAATTGGGCTGGCCTGCTGGAGACCCTATCTCTGAAGGCTCCAATCATATCTTCTCTTCTTCCGTTTGAGCATCACTGTCAGACAAAGTATTTGAATTGCACAAAACCTTATTATGATTCTTACTTCCTTCTTGTTAGTGCTTGTTAGTATTCTTCTTTCAGTGCATAATAATATCTTCTAGTTTTTAGTCATCAATCACCACTAATGGACATTTTTGAAGCAGCAGATGTTGAGTTTCACAGGCTTTCTTCAAAAGATCAGGCATTCTTCAAAACTAGGATATAATTTCAATATTACAGATTTCTGTCGGCTCTATGCCAGGAATGCCCTTGTCCTGAGCGAAGGGTCTCGATTTCAAACTCTTCAAAATAATTTTTAGACAATATAAAAACGGTTTATAATTAATATTAGCTAAAAAGGAAACATCATTATACTTTAAACAATAGTCCTTGCAGAGCAGTAATTAATAAAAAATCTGGTATATGCAGGGTGTTCATTAGACCGCTCATGGTCTGTTAAGGTCTTTCATTTTATTTTATTTTATTCAAACTGACATTGCGATAATCATCAAATCAGTTTTGGTTTTACCAATGATTTCGTTTAATGCATGTTGTCTTACAGGAAAATTTCACTCTGCAATGAAACACGTTTTACGGCCTCATTTCACAGTGCTTCAATGGTGCATTAACTGAAGCAACAACACAGAGGGAGTTATGCCTGTTACAGTTGAAATATTAGCAATATATTTTTTAATACCAGGGCAGATTCACAGGTCTATTTTGCATTTATGTTTGATTTATTTGACATTTATGTTTGATTTGTTTGAAGCTAATGTGGAACTGCTTCACAATTATCATGAGATGGAACATAAAGGAATTTCATTTAGGAAGTGCGTGTATTCAAAATTATAATTAGAAGATAGAATGTGTTTACTGTTACATACAATTGAATCAAATGTATCCTTTTTCTAGATATGAAAATAGATCAAAAGAGATCAGGATAAATAAGGATTCAAGTGCCTTTTCTGTATCTGAGAAAAATGGAAAACAAAATCTGTTACTATTTTAAATTATTTGTTGTTTTTGTGGTTGGGACAGGAATGTGGTGAAAGATTGACGAGAGATATTTGATGGAAAATAGTTGATTTTAAACTCATGCTGCTGTCATAAATGTGGACCCAAGGTGCAGCCCTATACCGCCAGACCAATCTAGGCTTTGAAAAGTCACCGGACATTCCCACATTTAAATGCTTCCTCTGAAGCTTGTGTGTTTCACATTGAAATAACAATTTTGTAGCCCAAATATTTTGCTCCTGATGGTGTTTGTGAAAAGGAATATTCAGGGGAAAGTTGTAGGATTTCCTGCATTGAATTCATAGGTTCATTTCTTTGCATGTCAATTAATAGAAGAGTAAATTAGCATTATTTTACACATTAAATTACATCTCTTGACCAATCAGCACTTGAATATGACTTCACGTCACTTTTTACTTTCATATGTTCATTATTTCTTTATATAGTGTATACACTATCACTTGCCTCAGGGATTCATTGGTATGCATGCACGTCAGTACTACACGTCAGTACTACATGAAAGTCAGTACTACACGTCAGTACTACATGAAAGTCAGTACTACACGTCAGTACTACACGTCAGTACTACATGAAAGTCAGTACTACACTATACTTCTGTCATGGCTGGAAAGTAAGGATAACGCTTCCAACCCCATTCTCAAGCTTGTTAAAAACAACTAAAACTGTAGCGAATGGATGCAAACAATGAAGGATGCAAACTTTGTCAGTTTGTTATATAGTTTGTTATAACTTTTTATCTATTTATGAATTTATTTTCATGCTTAACTGTTGGATTTCAACAGATCTAAATCTAAATTATTGCTATGAAAATTTAAAATGACTCCTGTTGCTGGTTGTTGTTTTCAGGATTATTTTACAGTATCATATTTTTATTAGCTGACAAAACTAATATGTGTTATATAACGTGTTAGTTTTTACATCTAAAAGGGCATTCCATGTTTTGTGACCTAGATTCCCTGCTAACATAATAGCAAAACATTTGTTAGGACAGTGGGTTTGACAAACGATTTTCTGAATGTTGTTGTTAACACAACACTTTACTTTGATAAAACACAGCCGATCAATCCAACTAATTCATCAACACATAACTATTGACCTAAAGTATTGTCTCAGAATGGTTCCACGGTAATGACAGTCAGTTTACTATACTTGAGTGGTATCAGACATCACCCCGATAGACCATATTAGGGATGAAGCGGAATGTTTCCAACATTAATCCCAAATAATCCTCTGAGATTTTGTAGCTGGACAAGAAAAAAAACATTACCCAGATGCAAACTGTATTTTAGCAACCACGTTCCAACAACGCTGTAGTAGGGTGTGAGCCTGGAGACAGTGACTGTGAAAGAAAGAGATATTGAGGTTATGAGTAAAAAAATGTAATGGCCTTCCTCACAACTGATACAAACCAGAGTTTGGTCACACAGAGCGGTGAGGTAAATCATCTTTTAGAGAAGCAGTCAAGTATCACCTTTAGTCAATAATTTGTTTATTTTCATTTGCATTTGCTGGCGTCCTATCGTCTGAGGCTGGAGTGTTTCAACACACGCTCACGCTCTCACATTCCACAGAAATGCGCTACCAATTACACACTCAACCACCACATACACACTCATGCACGCACAGCCCTCTCACACCCACATAGCCCCCCTCCACACACAGATACACACACACACATTTGGTCTCTTTGTACAGTAAGTTGAGCTGGAGGAGGGCTGGCTGTTAATAGTGGCGACAGGGCTTTTGACTCTATCTCCATTCAGGCTCGATGAGGAATGGGCCTGTCACGTCCACAGAACCAGGCCCAGCTGTGGGCCAGCATGCGTGAGATGTAGAGCTTTGGTAAATGAGCCTGACACACAGCAAGGCCAAAGCTTTTGGAGCCTCATCCATCATGTTGATCAGCCCTAAAATGCTATGCTTGGCCAGGGAAAATCCCCAGCATGGAGTACATGCAAGGGACATAATAGAGAGGAGCGTTAGCTGGGAAGTACTGGTCAAAATTGTCAGTGTAATGTGTTTGTACTAACGGACATTCTACAAAAACTGTTGACCCAGACTTAACGTGACCCTTCATTTCAAAAACACTCTGATGCATGTGTTATTTTTCACATGTTCCTGTTTTTGGTTCTTGTGTTCTGTTCATGGTTTTAGTTCCCCTGTTTAGTTCATGTGTTTGGTTCCACTGTTTAAGTTAATCTGTTTGGTTAAACTTGGTTCATGTTTTTGGTAAATTCTTTGGGTTCCGGTGTTGGATTCATGGGTTGGATTTCTATCTGATTATGCTGGTTTTTGATTAAGATAGATTATACATGTACATGGTCTTAGATGATAGGACAGAGGATACATGGTCTTAGATGATAGGACAGATGATACATGGTCTTAGATGATAGGACAGATGATACATGGTCTTAGATGATAGGACAGATGATACATGGTTTTAGATGATAGGACAGATGATACACGGTCTTAGATGATAGGACAGATGATACATGGTATTAGATGATAGGACAGATGATACATGGTTTTAGATACAGATGATACATGGTCTTAGATGATGGGACAGATGATACATGGTCTTAGATGATAGGACAGATGATACATGGTCTTAGATGATAGGACAGATGATACATTGTCTTCATTAATAATAGAACATATTGAAGTCAATTTTAATCTCTCTGCTTTTCAATCTTTCAGACACTGCTTTTCCATTACTCCATGAGTAATTTCAACAATTTCTTTGTCTTTTTTCAGTGTACTAAAGCAAACGTTGAAGCTGCTTTTTCTGATAGCACTGGTCTAAGGCTGTTGGGGTGAACCTCACGGTAAAACATTCTGTAGATGGATTTTGTTATTGTCCTCAAAACAAACCATATGAAACAGTTCCATGAATGCTGTGATCCACTAAATGTTAGTTTGCATCTATAGCACACATCCAATGATAGTAAATAGGGCTGATATTACAATTTGGTTTTCCTCATCATCCAGACGATCTTCATAGAGCAACAGCTACACAGTCGATTTGCGATACTTTATGATTTAATGTTAACTTTGAGAGTGCTAACTCATATTGGATTGAGATATACAGTAGGTTGGTGTTAACAATATTCAATGGTGAGTTGTATGTTTGTGGTAATATTATTTAATGGTGAGTTGTATAACTGTGTTCTTATTATTTAGCTTTTGTTGGTTTGTTTTAACTAGTGATGTGCAGTTTGCAAACGAATCGTTCGTTTTAAATGAATCTTTTTAGACCCAGAAGTCCTTTGTGTAGTGACTCGTTCAACTGTATTGTTCATTTGAACGTCTGACAGTGGATTACTGCAACATGATCCCTTGCATCCTACCCGGTCCCCCAGCTCAGTTCTCTGATCAACTTCTATGTGCATTCACAGTGTAAAATGTATCAAGGCAGGAACATCATGTTTATTATTAATAGACATGTTTATTACTGATAATTGAACGCAGGCTATAATAATTAATATAGTTATTTGATTACTGATGCCATGAAAAATATAGGCTGCCTTTGCCTAAGCAAAAATATTTGTGAACCACTGACTCAAAATTTTCAATTGAACGGTTGTTTCGTTCATTTGAGCGGCTGGAAGCCGAGTTCTACCCAAACACGACATATGCTGTTAGTTTTATATTCACAAAGAAAAATAGACCAAGACAATAGCATAATAAAGACATGTTTGTAACAGATACTTGGAGACATAGTAGGTCAAAATAATGAAGGTGGTTGGTGATTTTTGATTGTAATGATAAACACAGATAAAATCATACACTGAGCCTTTGCATGAGTAAAAAGACTTGTGAACGACTGACTCGGTCAGTTTTATTGTTTCATTCATTTGAATGTCTGCCAGCCGAGTTCTACCCCTACCAAATACAATGTGTATTTATTTATTAATATATAGTTCATTCTTTAATCATACACAGATCAGCCATATCATTAAAACCACTGACAGGTGAAGTAAATAACAATGATAATCTGGTTATCATGGCACCTGTCAGTAGGTGGGCTATATTAGGCAGCATTGATGTGTTAGAATCAGGAGAAATGGTCAAGCGTAAGGATCTAAGCCACTTTGACAAAGGCTAAATTGTGATGGCTAGACGACTGGGCCAGAGCATCTTCCAAACTGAAGATCTTGTGGGGTGTTCCTGGTCTGCAGTGTTCAGATCCTATCAAAAGGGGTCCAAGGAAGGAAAACGGTAAATCGGCGACAGGATCATGGGTGGCCAAGGCTCCTTGATGAACATGGTGAGCGAAGGCTGGCCGGTGTGGTCTGATCCAACAGATGAACTAATTTACCTCAAACTGCTGAAAAAGTTCATGCTGGTACTGATAGAAAGGTGTCAGAACACAAAATGCATCGTTTGTTGCATATGGGGCTGCGTAGCCGCAGACCAGTCAGAGTGCCCATGCTGACAACTGCCAAAAGCACCTGCATTGGAAACGTCAGCATTAGATTTGGACCACAGCACAATGGAAGGTGGCCTGGTCTGATGAATCATGTTTTCTTTTACATCATATGGATGGCTGGTTGTGTGTGTGTCGCTTACCTGGAGAACACATGTGGATGTTACTTGCCTTTCATGTGGATGTTACTTTGATGTTAGATGTACCATCTGCCAGAGGATTGTTGCAGACCATTTGCATGCTTTCATGGCAACAGTATTCCCTGATGGCATTGGCCTCTTTCAGGAGGATTATGTGGCCTGCTACCAAGTAAGAAAGGGTTTAGGAATGTTTGTGGAACCCAACAACAAGTTTAAGGTGTTGACTTGGCCTTCGTATTCCCCAGATCTCAATCCAATCCAGCATCTGTGTGATGTGCTGGACAAACACATCCGTTCTATGGAGGCCCCACCTCGCAACTTACAGGACTTAAAGAATCTGCTGCTAATGTCTTGGTGCCAGATACCACAGCACACCTTCAGAGATCTAGTGGAGTCCATGCCTCGATGGTTCAGAGCTGGTTTGGCAGCAAAGTTATAACCATAGTTATAACAACAATATTAGGCAGGTGGTCATAATATTTTGGCTGCTTAGGGTATATGTAATTATTTGATTAATATTATGGCACATTTAGTCTACCATATGTGTATCTTTATAGAGACAGTTTTAATGCGTGGAGTTTACAAAATATCCTTATGCTTTAAATGCTAACGATGAGACTGTTAACTTATATTGGTCTGGATTGAAATGAAAGTGTGTTTTAACATTATTTTGTAGTGAGTTGTATTTTTCTAATAATATAAGTGAATGTCTAGCTGTTGCATGTTTGCATTATCATTTAATTGTGGGTTGTCGGTTTGCGATAAAAAAATGTGTTACGTTGGTGTTAACAAGAAGAGTTGGAGTGAGATGTGCATAATTTTGTTAAACCGTTTGCTTCATCACCCTTTTACATTTCGACATAGCCAAAGATTTGCTTGGAACGTGGAGCGCTTCTTCTCAGAACATAAAAAAGCATTACATTCTACTAAACTCCTTCCAACTGTCATATATAAAGAGAGCAGAACAGAGTTTTTTCTCACGGCTTCATCTGGATTGAGATTTATAAAACATGGAGTGGTAATGTTCATTACCAATTATGACAAACTTATATACCTCGGAAAGACACACAAAACTATCTTCATTAATTTAATCATTCATACAGTTGAAGACCTACTGGCTTATTACATCCAATGAATAGAAGGGAACCTTTTTATTGTTCTGAGAAGAAGCATTCCACGTTTTAACATAAGTCTTAGGCAATGTCGAAATATAGAAGGGTGATGAAGCAAACTGTTTAAACTGCTTTGCTCTCTAACCAACTTATATTGCTAACACAAACCTACCACTCACAATTAAATAAATTCATCACAAACCTACAACTCGCAATTAAATGTTAATCAAAATATACAACAACTATTCATTAAACAATATTAACACGAACATACAAGTTTAATACGAGTTCACAGTCTCAATAATAGCATTTAATGTATTTAGTATCGGATAACTAAATTACATTTAGTGGAACAAGACAAAAATTCTATGTTTTTGTATAGCATTTTTGGTGAGTAATTCCAGATAAATTTTTACCTTGAGATTCACCACATTTACCGTAGATCAATGCTATCAAACACAGCAGCCTCACCATCTGCTTTAGGATGCTGAAGAAAGAAATCAACAATATATTGGAAATATGGATTAGTAAAAAAAAATCTGTTGCATTTCAAATCTAGCAAAACAGTTATTTTCAAAATATTGTATCAAAGTTGCTGGACTTTGAAGCAATAACATTATCTGTGAGTTTGACTAGTCTTTTTTCCCAAAGATCTTTCAGGTCAAATCCTCACAATCCCAACGAAGGATGAAAACCCATATGTAAAGCTTCATGCCAACATCTCCAAGCCTATTAGTGCGATGACCATGTGTCAGAGGTTCAACTCTGAATAAGAACGAAGTCAGACTCTTTTCTCACTGCAACCACGTCTACTGACAACGAATTTCTGTTGTACAAACCCTCCTTGGGAGTGTACAGAGTCCATGTCGGAGGAAAGTCACTGGAGTTCTACAATCTACCAGATGTTAAAAATGAATGGATCTCTCTCTGCTGGACCTGGGACTCTAAAACTGGTCTGACTCAGCTGTGGGTGAATGGGAAAAGAAGTGCACAGAGGATTATTAGTCTTAATTCCATTGTAACTGGTGAACCAATCATAATGTTAGGTCAAGATCAGGACACGTATGGTGGAGGGTTTGATCCCAAACAGTCCTTTGTGCGGAATGTCACCTATGTCTACTTCTGGGACAGAGTCCTTTCACCATGTGATGTGAAATACTATATGCAGGGACAAATTAAAAGTTCAGGAAAACATCTCAACTGGAATGCATTGCAATTGACCATCAGTGGAAATGTGTCCATAGAGAAAAGTGCCTTTATATGTTAGGGTTGTGGTGTTTCCAGGCGATCTTATATGTTCTTTGTTAAATCAACGTTCTTCTTGCACAATATTTTGATTCCGAAATCAAAATATGGATTCCATATGATGTGAAGCCCATGCTTGCAGAAGCACATTTGACATGCTCTGTTGAAATTTATAGTCTCAGATCATTTACTTAAACTTGCTTGCTTCTTAATTTCAGCATGTTGAAACCTAGTTCAGAATTGTATTGCGATGTACTGTAATGTAGCCAAATTTTGCAATATTATTATCAGACAAACACACTTCAGTCGCTTATTTGTTGCATTTGTCAAATCAACTCAATATTCAAGCCTGTGTAAAATATTTTGGCTAATATTGTTAGTCGAATTTTGGCATTTCAAACCATATTTCCTAATTAGATAATGCCCATTAAAATGTATGGATATAAATATACGTTGTCCCATTGCATAAATGTTGAAATACACGATGGTGTGAACATGATCTTTAATCTTTTAGGCAATCTATATGCTTTTGCAAGGCTATTATTTACTTCACGATTTTCAACAGTGGTTTATGAGAAGCTGTCTAGGCCAAAATTGAAAACTTCACTTGCACATACATGTGTACTTCACTTGCACATACATAAATACCTATCTCGCACATACATATATTCTTCACTTGCACATAAATAAATACTTCCCTTGCACATCCATATATACTTTCTTTAAGCATACATATATACTTCACTTGCACATATGAATTCACAACTGGAAGTTGCTATCACAAAGTGGCACACAAACCGCCAATAACATAAAGAAGTGGTTGAGACAGGTGGAGTAATGGCGTTAAACAATGAGGCTCAGGTCGAAGCAGTGTCTTTGCTTCAAAATATACTTCAGACTCGGTCTGTGATTAATTTCTATCGCCACAGCTGTGGAATATAACAGCAACATCTGTTGCGGGTTATTTTTGACCATGCACGCTGTGACAACTGCGCCCTCTGCTGCCCTCCATCCCCTTGCAGGGGGCGGGCTCCGGAGCTCGATATCACCGGCCTTCTAACACCACCGCCCATCTCATCAACTCATTTCACCTGTTGTCTTGTTAAGCGTACCTGATCATCATCCACAGTCATTTCCCACAGAATATATCTTCCCTCTGCTCCCCTGCTCTTTGTGTGTTATTGTCTCACAGCCGTGAGCATTGTTCAGCTACACATTATTAAAATACAGAGAGAACATGACGACGACAACTCAGTCCGCTGCTCCTATCATTATGCAAAAGGCTGACAGAATAACACACCTCTCCAAAACTGGAGCACAGAGGAGCCAAATGCGAGGCCGGTGTTAGTAGTAGTAAAGGAACACTCTACGATGCTGGCCACCCTAGGTGTCGTGATGGAGGGCATCCTACAGGCTGTTTGCCGCCTAGAGTTGAGCCAGTCTACACCCGGCCACCCGGCCATGTTGCCACTCCCCCAGCCTGCACCTACTGGAGTGGGGGCGATGCACATTCGGCTTCCCCAGGAATATGACGGGACAGTGGACCGCTGTCAGGGTTTCCTACTGCAGGTCGACATCCCGCTCCAGGCAATTCATCCTGCGCCGACATACGCCCAGAAGATCTCCTCAATCATCTCCTGCCTGTCCGGGAAAGCCCTGGAGTGGGCCACCGCCGTGTGGAACACCGAGGGATCCATCCAGTGCAGCTACGACGAGTTTGTCCGAACGGCTCTTTCACCTACGGCAGGAGACGAGATCGGCGCAGGAGTTCGCTCTGGAGTTCCGAACACTGGCAGCGGGTTCTGGGTGGAGCGATCAGGCCCTTTTCGACCACTACCATTGCGGCCTTCGGTAGGATGTCCGAAGGAAGCTGGGGTGTCGAGTCTTGACCAGCTCTTTCGGACAGCTGATGGAAACGTCCATCCATCTCGACAACTTGCTGGCTGCCAGAGGACGTCCTGGCGCTGGCCCATCTGTTCCACCCCACCACCTGGATCCTGCCGTCCCCATGGACCTGGGGACGGCTGCACTCCCGGGCAGGGGACGAGGAGGACAGGTGCAGGTGAATTCAAAGAAGCATTGGGGCCGTTCTGCTGCTCTCTGCTGCACCTCTTCCTCGGATGCAAGAGGCGACAGGCACGGTAGTTCCGCCTCACCCCAGCTAGCTCATGCCCATTCTCCTTTCGCCTCTCCACTCGCCCTCTGCACCGTCCCTGTTGAGTTCCCCGGTTTTCCGTCGCTTTCCCAGTGTTGGGGAAAGGCGCTGGTAGACTCGGTCGCTGCTGGGAATTTCATTGACAGGGCTTTCACATTACGCTCACGCATTCCCCTCCAGGTTCTTGCCACCCCCCTACCCGTGAGAGCTTTGGACAACCAGCCACTTGGGTCGGGCTTCTAATTCCACGTTATTGATTCTCCCACGTTCACCGTCATGTTGGGTTTTCCCTGGTTGTCTCTCCATGACCCCGTCATTTCATGGTCTAGTCAGGTTCTTTCGGGATTGCCGCAGAGGTGCCAAGGTAGGTGTTTGGGTGTTTCCATGGGTTCGACCACGGTGGAAAATCCAGACAGTGCTCCCGCCGTGCCAATTCCCCCCGATTACAGGGACTCGGCCGTGTTTTTTTCCAAGGCTAAGGCTACTGTGTTACCGCATCATAGACCGAGGGATTGCGCGATAAACCTCATAAAGGGAGCCACACTCCCTAAGGGTCGCGTGTATCCACTCTCCCGCACGGCGAAGGCGACGATGGCCGCGTATGTTGAGGATGCTTTGGGACAGGGGTACATTAGGCCTTCCACGTCACTGGTCTCCTCAAGTTTATTTTTTGTTAAAAGAAGGATGGTAGATTGCGCCTGTGCATCGATTACAGGGCGCTGAAAAAAATCACTATCCCGTTCAGTTATCCTCTTGCCCTAATCTTTGCGAAAGTCGAGAGGATGCACAGGGCCGCTTTTTCACGAAATTGGACCTCAGGAGTGCCTATAACCTGGTGCATCCGGGGAAGGGGACGAATGGGAAACAGCCTTCAGTACTACCTCTGGCCATTATGAATATTTAATGATGCCTTGCAGTTTGATGAATGCCCCATCAGTATTTCAATCCTTCATCAACGACATATTCAGGGACATGTTATGCAAAGGTGTGGTGGTGTATATTGACGACATCTTGATATACACAACTACCCGCGCTGAGCATGTCTCGTTGGTGCTTAGAGTGCTTGCTAGATTGTTGGAGCATGACCTATACGTGAAAGCCGAGAAGTGTCTGTTCTTCCAATCGTCTGGGTCCTTCCTAGGGTACCGTTTTTCTCACACGTGTGGCTATGGAGGAGCACTAAATTGACACCGTGCGTACTTGGCTGACCCCAACTGGGAAATGGGAAAAACTGCGTATGTGCCACCAGGAAGAAGTGATGGTGTTGTTAGCCCCCCGGCACACCTCCCGCAGCCAGGCAAAAACTTTCTCTTGGTCACTGGGAAGAAATGTCATCGACCAGTTAAACCTGGGTCGCTGCTAGAGCCGACTGAGATTTTCAACAGGTTTTCCCCATTGGAGTCGGAGTCAAGACCCGAGCCGTCTTCGGAGGGGAATGATCGACAGGCATTTTCTACCGGTGGCCTGGAAAAACTGAAAACTTTAGTCATCGGCGACTCCATTACCCGCAGTATTAGACTAAAGAATCAGCCAGCGATCGTACACTGTTTACCGGGGGGCAGAGCCACCGACGTAGCCGCAAATCTCGGGTTGGGGCTAGTGAAGTCTAAAACTGGCAAGTATAGAGAGTACAGAGATATTGTTATTCACGTTGGCACCAACAACGTTAGGATGAAACAGTCAGAGGTTATGAAGCAGAACATAGAATCAGCGTGTAAATTAGCTAGAAAGATGTGTCAGCATCGAGTAATTGTCTCTGGCCCCCTCCCAGCTAGGGGTAGTGACGAGCTCTACAGCAGACTTGTCCAACTCAATCGCTGGCTGAAAACGGAGTTCTGCCCGTCGCAGGAGGTAGAGTTTGTAGATAACTGGCTGTCTTTTTGGGACTCGTCTGGAAATAGGGTCAGGCCTGATCTGCTGAAGAGCGATGGACTTCATCCTAGATGGAGTGGTGCTCTTCTTTTATCTAGAAACATTGACAGGAGTCTCACTCCTCTAGCCTCACCATGAGAAAGGGTGCATGACAGGCTGCAGGCTGTTAGCCAGCCAACTAGCATAGTGGCGTCTGCCGATAGCATAGCCAGAGTAGTTAGTACAGTGTTAGTACAGCCTTTGAAGCAATATTTGACTCAATGGGTTTTATCCAAAATGTCTCAGGTCCAACGTACAGCCACAATCATACCTTAGATTTAGTCCTGTCAAGAGAAATCGATATTTTAGATCTAATAACTTCCGCTATAAATCTTGGAATGTCGGAACACAGTCTTATCACATTTACCGTAAAACAAGTAGTCCACTCGCTCCGCAAAAACTGAGTTTCAAAAGCCGCACTATAAATTCTCGGACTACAAATATATTTCTTGATATTCTTCCAAGCTTGCTCATCAGTGACAAAGAAAATAAATCCGCAAACAATCTAATCCAGGATCTGAACTCAACACTACTTTAGATATGGTTGCACCACTTAAAACAAAAGAGCTACGAAACAAGACACTTGCTCCCTCGTACATAGAAAATACTAGAGCACTAAAGCAAGCCTCCAGAAAATTGGAGCGAAAGTGGCGCTCCACCAAGTTGGAAATATTCAGACTAGCCTGGATAGACAGCACACTTAAATACCGAAAAGCACTCACATCTGCTCGATCAGCGTATTTCTCCAACCTGATTGAGGTGAACAAAAACAATCCAAAATTTCTCTTTCTCTTGATACAGTTGCAAAGTTAACAAAAAAGCAACGCTCAACAAGTGAAGTGGGTCTTCACTTTAGCTGTAATGAACACATTAACTTTTTTGGTGAAAAGATCATCACCATTAGAAAACAAATAATTGACTCCTCAAATAATTACAGTCCCCAAAATCTCAGTTGTCCTGAGAATGTCCTGAACCTAACTAAACATGTGTCAATGGGGATACTGGAACTTTTTGATCCCGTATCGCTCAACACATTCACTAAATTTGCAATGAGTTCTAAACCCACAAATTGTCAACTAGACACGGAAAAACTAATCCATGCTTTTGTTACATCAAGATTAGATTACTGCAATGCTCTTTTTTCCGGCTACCCTGATAAATCAATGAATCAACTTCAATTAGTGCTGCACACTGCTGACAGAATCCTAACTAGAACAAAAAAATGTGAACACATTACTCCAGTACTAGCTTCTTTACATTGGCTGCCTGTTAGGATTAGGGCTGATTTTAAGGTTTTATTGTTAACCTATAAATCAATTCATGGACTTGCTCCTACTTACCTCGCTAAAATGATCCAGCCATACATACCTACACGTAACCTTCGATCACAAGAGGCAGGCCTTTTAACTGTACCTAAAATTTCTAAACAAACAGCCGGAGGCAGGGCTTTCTCTCACAGAGCTCCACTACTTTGGAATGACTTGCCAGAAATGCAGATTCAGTGCAAACCTTTAAATGTCTACTAAAGACTCATCTCTTCAGCCTGGTCAATGATTAAGTGTAGTCTGGCCCAGGGGCGTGAAGGTGACCAGAAAGGCCTGATACTGTCCACCCTTGCTGTCTTGCCAGGTGGGCTCTCATCGCCACTGGGATGCCCTCCCTCCAATGCCATTCGGGGGCGGAGTCACTGGCTTGTTGTTGTCTTTCTGTTGCACACTTGTGCAATTGGGCTGTGACCTGCTGACAATACTCTGCCCTCATTCAGGATGGTTACGGTTGGTGGGCGTCCCTTTGGTTGATGCTTGGCAATGTGGTTGGATTGATTTCCTGCCTGTTGGGCCCTGTCCGGGGCCTCCTCCGGATAGGGCCACAGTGTCATTGGACCCCCCCTGTCTCAGCCCCAACGTCTTACGCTGCTATATTATTGTGCTGGGGGAGTAGGGTCTTAATTTTTCCTGTTTTCTGTCGTTTTAAACATAGGAGGACATGAGGTCTGGATCCACATCTAGGAAGTACCAGGCTTGACTCGTGGTCCCTGTCCAAAGTCCTCCTGGTTGTGTTGCAGATCAAGATGATACCTGACGATTTCAGCTGCCACTCTGCTGATCCCCCCTGTCCTTGTCCCTCCGGTTTTGCCTCCAATCTGGACTAGGTTTAAATAGACTCTGGGCTTAGCCCACATGCATTGAATTACTAACATTTTGACTCTTAATATGTCCATGTGGGCCAAGTTTTGCAGTTTTCCAAATGGTTGCAAATAGCATCAAGAAAACAGTAACATTGAAAAGATGGCTAATTGAGTTAACAGCAGAATTCCACTGATATGTTGTTTCTATTAATATATGCATGGACGCATACAACATTATCGAGACTGTCTTTAAAAATTATCGAGCACCAGGCTATGAAAGCCGAGGACTGACAGTTTCATCAACATTATGCTTCACCTTATTCGTTTGCATTCCATATAGTGTTTTTCACCCTGGCATCATCTGTTCCCCCCTGCTGCTTTCAGAGTGAGCTAAAGAGAGCTGGGTTTGGTATAACTAGCAAAACCAAAAGGGTACAAGTGTCCCAGACATACCAGATCTGGTCCTTTCTTTTCACCACCTCATCTGCACCGCGTATAATAAGAGGACGGAAGAAACAAATGAATGGAAGGTAAACCTGCATTTCGCTTGAATGCATGGGAGCAAGTATGAAAAGAAGCTGTCCATAAATTACCTTTCCAAAAAATTGGAATAAAGGAACACAATATAGTATACTTTAGTGTTCAAATAAAAGCTGGTGCACTTTGATGCCTTAGGTTCGAAGATGTTAGTTGACTCAACAGAATGCTGTCACAATGAATAACTTCAAAGAATGTCTTTATAGTCAAACACTTCAAACAGCATAAAGGGATTTGATTACTGATGACACTACTGTTGTTGAGCACAGAGAATGGGAGCACTCACCCAAAGTAATTCGAAGCTAACTCCAGGTCTGTATGAAACTCTGGCAGAGAAACGGACAGAAGCATTTTTTTATAGAGGGGACAGCCAGAGAAAACTGAAATAGGGGGAGTCAGTGCCAAGCACTTAATATTGTTTGCGATAACTGACAATGAAGAAATACTGTTAGACCCATAACTGATTCTGTTGACTTAATTCAATAGCACCAACATCTGAATAAAAGGCATGGAGACAATGGCTTCCACAAGCACACAGCTGTCATTCTGGCTTATGTTAACGATGATGATGATGTCACACTCAGATTCCCCCTGCAGCAGTGACCCTGCAGTAAGGGGCTGATGTCTGCACTGGCGACTACTTTGAGGGTTACGTTCTCAACCAGCAGGCGGGAAATTCCCAATTACAGTGTCTCTTTCACTAGCCATTCTCCTCTCTCCTGGTTTCTCCTCTTCCCTGCCCTCCCCATTCAGAACACTCAACAAACATATGAACCAAACAGAGGAACCAAACCCATGAACTAAACAGAGGGACCAAATCCATGAACCTAACAGAGGAACACAGCCCATGAACTAAACAGAGGAACCAAAACCATGAACCAAACAGAAGAACCAAACCCATGAAAAAAAAAAAAAAGCCAATGAACTAAACAAAGGAACCAAACCCATGAACCAAACGGGTGAACAAAACCCATGAACAAAAAGAGGAACCAAACAGAGGAACCAAACCATGAACCAGACAGAGGAAACATACCCATGAAATAAACCGGTGAACCAGACCCATGAATCCAAGGAACAAAATCCATGAACCAAAAAGAGGAACCAAACAGAAGAACCAAACTCATGAAACAAGCAGGTAAACCACACCCATAAAACAAACAGGAACCAAACCCATGAACAAACAAACCTGTGGAACTTAATCGATTAACCAAAGTTAATCGCCAAAAGAGTAAGCAAATATATGAACCAAAAAAATTAACCAAAAACATAATAAACAGAGGAACCAAACAGATTAAGACCATTTATCATCTGTCATATCATGTAAGACCATGTACAATCTGTCCTATCATCTATGACCATGCATCATTTGTCCTATCATCTAAGACCATGTATCATCTGTCCTATCATCTATGGCCATGCATCATCTGTCCTATCATCTAAGACCATGTATCATCTTTCCTATCATCTATGGCCATGCATCATCTGTCCTATCATCTAAGACCATATATCATCTGTCCTATCATCTAAGACCATGTGTCATCTGTCCTATCATCTATGGCCATGCGTCATCTGTCCTATCATCTATGACCATGCATCATCTGTCCTATCATCTAAGACCATGTATCATCTTTCCTATCATCTAAGACCATGTATCATCTGTCCTATCATCTAAGACCATGTATCATCTGTCCTATCATCTAAGACCATATATCATCTGTCCTATCATCTAAAACCATGTATCATCTTTCCTATCATCTAAGACCATGTATCATCTGTCCTTTCATCTAAGACCATGTATCATCTGTCCTATCATCTAAAACCATGTATCATCTGTTCTATCATTGTAAGACCATGTATCGTCTGTCCTATCATCTAAGACCATGTATCCTCTGTCCTTTCATCTAAGACCATGTATCATATGTCCTTTCATCTAAGACCATGTATCATATGTCCTATCATCTAAGACCATGTGTCATCTGTCCTATCATGTAAGACCGTGTATCATCTGTCCTATCATCTAAGACAATGTATCCTCTGTCCTTTCATCTAAGACCATGTATCATCTGTCCTATCATCTATGACCATGTATCATCTGTCCTATCATCTAAGACCATGTATCATCTGTCCTATCATCTATGGCCATGCATCATCTGTCCTATCATCTAAGACCATGTATCATCTGTCCTATCATCTATGACCATGTATCATCTGTCCTATCATCTATGACCATGCGTCATCTGTCCTATCATCTATGACCATGTATCCTCTGTCCTATCATCTAAGGCCCTGTACCATCTGTCCTATCATCTAAGACCATGTCTCATCTGTCCTATCATCTATGTCCATGCATTATCTGTCCTATCATTTAAGACCCTGTATCATCTGTCTTATCATTTATATACCAGGCGAGGGACTTCCTAATCCTGCCCTCTGTCCTTGTCTGATCCTGATCTCGGTTTCAGTCCATGTCCCATGGTGTTGCCCCCCCCTTCTCCTTCTACAGAGGTGGAGCTTCCACTTGCTCCAGCACCACTTGCTCCTGTTCAGAAACGGAGACTCCTCTGCTCAGGCTCTATGTCCTGAGGCGGAGCCCCGTCATCCCACACCCTCCTATTTCCTGTTCTTTCGGCTGCAGCTACGCCTTTGGTGGGGTACTGTAACAGCCAGCCTGTGCTGTGCCAGCTGTTACACATCTATGTTCAATGTTTTTTGGGTATGTTTGTTCTGTTTCTAGGTTTCTAACTTTACGTAAGGTCATCTACTCATAGCCCTTGGGATTGCCACCCTCCTTGTTGTCTCTTTGTTGCGCACTTGTGCAATTGGGCTGTACTCTGCTGGGCAATTCTCGGCCCTCGTTCAGGATGGTTGCAGTTGGTGGATGCCTATTTGGTTGATGCTTTGCAATGTGGGTGGATTGATTTTCTGCCTGTTGGGGCTGAGGCAGGGGGGTCACTTGACCCCCCTGTCTCAGCCCCAAGGTCTTACACTGCTACGTATATTATTGTGCTGGGGGAGAAGGGTCAGTTCTCCTTCTCCCCTATGAATCCTTGTAGATCTAAGGAATGCATTTTCAAAATGTTCCCTGTCTCCTTTCATTTTAAACTTGGCCCACACCTGCTGAGTACCAGGCTTGACTCGTTGCTGTCCCTGTCCAAAGTTCTCCTGGTTGGGTTGTTGATCAAGACGATGTCTGACTATTTCAGCTGCCCCTCTGCTGACCCCCCTGTTTGTCCCTGTCCTTGTCCATCGGGTAAAGCTTCTGATCTGGACTAGGTTTAAATAGACTCTGGACTCAGCCCACATGCATTCATTAATTATTACAATTTGGACTCTTAATATGTTCACCCGGCACAGCCAGAAGAGGACTGGTCACCCCTCTGAGTCTGGTTCTTCTCTAGGTTTCTTCCTATATTTCGGCCTTCTTTGGGAGTTTTTCGTTGCCACTGAAATTCAACACTACTGTTGTTTGCTCCTTGGGTTTAATATTAAGGGCGGGTGTTTTGTAAAAGCAGTTTGACTCAACTGCTGATGTTAAAAGGGCTCTATAAAATAAATGTGATTGATTGATTGAACTACTCAGAAGAACAGCCAGCCGGGCAAGCCAGCTTACTTAGATGATGCAAAACATTTCACCACTGTTTGAATTATCTCTAGAGATTAATGAAATTTAGCTGGCTACACAACAGACATTTTCATTTTTGATCAATTTACATATCATGCATGTCTTCTATCTACTATCACACTAATACAGAAACAAGGAAGAAAGGACACAAATTGTTGCACCAAAACTCTTGTTGCGTGTTGTCCAGTCAACAAATGATGTATCAGTGAGTGGTCCTGTCCCGTAATATTTTTTCTAATGTACGAAAATGATTGGCAATGATGTTATAAGTCCTTTAAATACCTTAATGTCGGCATGATAAAAGCACTGAACCTTTTCATGTCATTTTGTCATGAGATTGTAGAAAACATTGGAAGAGATCATTCCTCGAAACAAAATCTTTCCAGATCCTTGAGATATATTGGTATGCAGATATAGACGTCTCTCTATTTTGTGGTAAACCATTTCTTTGCTAATTTCTACGTGTGTTTTTAGATTGCTCTGGACAGAGGAAACCAGGTTTTGAGCCACAATATCCATGCACTGGTAACAGTTAATTCTGCAGTTAAATTTAAGGGTCCAAAATAGCCATCAACGATCTAACACCACATTTTTGAAGAGGCTATTGGGTAATTTTCTGCTTATGTATTTTCATGTAGATGCAAAATTGACAGCTGTGTGAACGGCCTGATTTAAAATAGTGTAATCTGACCAAAGCACTGGTTCCAATGCCAGTGCCAGTGCTGTTTAGCTAACTCCTTTGAGTAAGGTTGTCTGTGTAACCATGCACGCCAGTAGTTGTATTCCCAACAAAATGAGAAATCTGGCTGAAAAGCATATGAATATGCAATTAAATGTAATTAAATAAAAGTGATTCAGATTAATGAGCAAATAGGAGACACTCTAAAACCCACCTTCATGAATTAACAGTAATGTGATGCAACAATAGAAACTATTGTGTTTGTAACATTTTAAACTTGGAAAAGATAATTCAGTGAAAATTCAGGAAGAGAGGAGGTATGTATAATCAAATTAATCTAGTTTATTATGTTAGGAATTGCTCATATTGAGATTAAGCCTCATCCTACCAACTTGTTTAATACACATAGACTACCAACTGGGGTCCCTGGGGACCCCAAAAATAAACTACTTTAATAAACAACCATCATAGCAAAATTGGAACTTATTTCTTGTTAAAAAAAAATTACTTATGTAAGGAATGTAATCTCACAAAAATAAAACAGATTATTATTATTTTAGGATAGTTAGAGTTGATTTCCCTATTGTGTACAATGAAAATGTAGACTTTTTTAATACAAATTGCAGATTTTTACTAAGTACAATCCACATTAGTACTTAAATGCTTCTTTACCATCCTTTGATTCTGGTATCATTTAGTTCTCAATCATTTCAAGTAAACATCAGTTGTGTTTTTTTTTTATGGTGAAATTAACTGGGGTTCATTTTGATAATAATAATGATTAGATAAAATGTAACTTTATTCTCATTGACTATGTACAAGTATAGTACAATGAAATGCAGTTAGCATCTATCCAGAAGTGAATATAGAAGAGTGCATAAAAATTAAAGAAATCGATTGACAAAGGCATGAAAAATTTAAATGATAGAAAAAAGCACCTATGAGACTTGACAAAACGTACACGTCAAGGGTCTGCGGGTACCCCAGTTGGTAGGATGAGGGTTAAGGGTACATTATTTCACTCTTGCACTGTTATTAGCTGTGTACAGTATTTAGCACAGTTTCAATACATAAAATTATCACAGCTTGACTCAACAAAGAGCATATGAGATCACCTGGAAACACCACAACCCTAACATATAAAATCACTTTTCTCTATGAACACTTTCCCATTGATGTCAAATTGCAATTCATTCCAGTTGAGCAGATTCCCTGGACTTTTAATTTGTCCCTGCATATAGTATTTCACCTCACATGGTGAAAGGACTCTGTCCCAGAAGTGGACATCGGTGACATCCCCCACAAAGGACTGTTTGGCATCAAACCCTCCACCATACGTGTCCTGTTCTTGACCTAACATTATGATTGGTTCACCAGTTACAATGGAATTAGGACTAATAATCCTCCGTGGACTTCTCTTCCCATTCACCCACAGCTGAGTCAGACCAGTTTGAGAGTCCCAGGTCCAGCAGAGAGAGATCCATTGATTTTTAACATCTGGTAGATTGTAGAAATTCAGTGGCTTTCCTCTGACATGGACTCGGTACACTCCCAAGGAGGGTTTGTACAACAGAAATTCGTTGTCAGAAGACTTGGTTGCCAGTGAGAAAAGAGTCTGACTTCGTTCTAAATCAGAGTTGAACCTCTGACACATGGTCATCGCACTAATAGGCGTGGAGATGTTGGCATGAAGCTTTACATATGGGTTTTCATCCTTCGTTGGGATTGTGAAGACTTGACCTGAAAGATCTTTGGGAAAAGACTGGAGTCAAACTCAGAAATTATGTTGACTTGTGTGTCTTCATAGAAGGCATAAAAATAGATTAACATTTGTTTCTATTTATATTATATATCTATTTTTTTTATTGCTTGACCTTCAAATCTATGTAATTGTCCTCTTTTAATTGTTAATATCCAATCAGAATGTTTCTTTGGTTTTCTCTACGCAGTATAACCAGTTTGGTTATAACCTCAGGAACTGTACAGAAGGCATTGGTCGATCAACTATTTTGAGCTGATTGACATTTGTGAAAGCTAAAGCAGATGTTATCAACAATTATTTCTGATATTATATTTGCATCTGATGCTTGTTTCAAATGATGTTAATCTGATAATTTCCACAGTAGTCTTGCAGCTAACTCACTGTAAAAATAGCATGAAAGTTCTTATTTTGTGAGATAAACTTGGTGATATATGTTTGTAATGGAATTTAATGCAATATTTAAGTATTTCTGGAAATGTTTTCATGATTGGGGCCTACTGACTTCCTACAGTGAGTGAATAGAATGTTGTTGTTTTTTCTGAGACCAAGCGTTCAACATTTCAACTACAATTCAAAATTTAGAAGGATGGTGAAGATTTCTTTTTTACCAATTTGTCTCAAACCAAATTAATCACATCTCATTCCACTCGTATTGATAACACAAAACTACAACTCACCATTAAATGTCAACACAAAAAAAAGCTAAATATTAAGAACACATACAACTCACCACTAAATAATGGTGCCAAAAACTTACAACTCACCGTTGAATATTGTTAACACCAACCTACATCTCAATCTAATATGAATTACCACTCTCAAAATAAATATTTAAATCATAAAATATCTCAAATCAATTGTGTATTTAATATCTTTAAAATCATAAATCTGGATACTGCGGAAATACAAGCTGTAATATCAGCCCTATTTACTATCATTGAATGTGTGCAATAAATGCAAAATAACACTGAGTGGAACATGACATGCATGGAACGTTGGTTTATTTACAGGGCAATAACAGAAAATGTTATACCAAGAGTTTCACCCCAACAGCCATTGACCAGTGCTATTAGAAATAGCAGCTTTATCTGCTTTAGGACACTGAAGGAAGACATCAAGAAATACCTGAAAGGATAAAATAGTTTTAAAATTACCAATTGTGCCTGCTTATAAAATCAGTTATTTAGAAAATATTGTATTAATTTAGCTGAAATCATAATTAGTAATTAAGTATTAACATTACCTCCCCTGATAGTATTTCTTTAAATCCTGATGAAGAGATGCAAGGCAGTAAAACAAACCTTTCTTTTGCCTTCTTTATATCTGCTAGCTGGAAAGTGTGTAATGATTCCTGACCAATGATTTCAGGGAAAGCAATGGATTTGTTAATGTGTATCTTTGTTATTTACCTTTCTCAGTAAAAAGGCCAGGGCCAGTCTTACCTGTGTCAACTTACCAAATTCAGGTTTCAAACATTAATCCTATAAGAATGAACTCACATTGCAATGCTAATGGAGTTGAGCAAACTACAGGGGTGATGAAGCAATAGGGGAGAAACAGGGTCTGAAAGATGGAAGGACTTAAATCTCTCAACTAAGACAATTTATCATCTGTCTTATCATTTAAGACCATTTAGATTTGATTCAAACTAATCTAACAAATTGTTGAACTAAAACGAAATGCAATTAGCATCTAATCAGAAGTGCAAATAGATGAAAAAGGCAAGAAAATTACAAGTATTAGGTATAGTGTATGTTACAAGAGAAATGTATAGATGTGCAATGAATGCAAATACAGTGCAAACAGCAATTCTTTATGATGAATGAAGGAAAATATGGGAGAGCAGAAAATTGACATTTCCTCTGTCGGATCATTTAAAACTATGTATCATGTGACCTCAATATGTTCTATTTTTATGAGGTCCTCATTGAAGATATTGTATCATCTGTCCTAAGACCATGTTTCATCTGTCCTATCATCTAAGACCATGTATCATCTGTCCTATCATTATAAGACCATGTATCATCTGTCCTATCATCTAAGACCATGTATCCTCTGTCCTATCATCTAAGACAATGTATCATCTGTCCTATCATCTAAGACCATGTATCATCTGTCCTATCATCTAATACCATGTATCATCTGTCCTATCATTATAAGACCATGTATCCTCTGTCCTATCATCTATGACCATGTATCATCTGTCCTATCATCTATGACCATGTATCATCTGTCCTATCATCTAAGACCATATATCATCTGTCCTATCATTTAAGACCATCTCAGACATGTATATGTTATTCTATTTTACCTTATTATGAGTAAATTGACATGGGTCTACAAGTCCCCATACCCCTCCTAGCCAAACTAAATCTCATCCCATGACCCTTTGGTTAGATAAACCAGGTCTAAAGGTTAATTAATGCCTGAGGGTTTCTAACCGACAGGCAACGAGGTCAATATTTGACCTCTGACCCAACTGCCTTTACCTCCCTGACAACATTCCTTTGATAAGACGGTGAGATAGGGAGGAGACTGATGGAGATAGAGAAAGTGGGCGTGGGCTTTGTCCATGGGGTGGAGAGGGAAGATGGGGGATGAGAGAATGGGATATATGAGTGGACAGGGAAGAGGGGCTGGGTGGAAAGGAGATACTGAGGTAGGTGAGGGAGAGAAACTATGAGACTGGAGAGGAAAGGTACATGGGTAAATAGAGAAGAATAGGGACTGGCTCATATTTAAGGAGTTCTTCCCTGGAGGCAGTAATTCCAGTCCCTCCACTGTGACAGCACACAGTGTTCTGGTGGTCCCTGTCTCTAAAAAACACGTCAAAACTCAGTGTTTGTGCCTCCAGTGTGGAGTTGGCAGATATCAGAGCTGAGACAGCAGGATCAATGGGTTTGTCATTGGCATGAAAACCCATACAATCCTAGGTATAAGCACACCTACATGCACACACACAAACACACATCTTCTATAGATGTTGAAGCCATAGGCATTGCAGTTTTTTATAGTAATTTATGTTATTTCTAATTGTGTCAATATCGTTTATCATGACTGATGATCTCAATTAACTTGCAAGCATTTGTAAAAAGCTGGCAGCATTGCAACTGCGTTCAGATTTAAGATGCTTGTAATTGTCCGTTTCTACACATACGTACAAGTGTGTTGGTGTGAAATGTTATTAATGTTCTTTTTGCGTGACCTAACTGACATGTCCTCGAAGAGTGGGGTCATAGCCTCAGATAAGATATGTTTGACATTGGCCTTGCTTTTGGATTGAATCCAGGTCCTAGTCTCATTGACTGCTCATTTATTAGTAGTATTTTTGCTCTACAGAAGTAAATAGTTTATGCAGAATAATTTGTTTATAAAAACAATCTGTATAGTATGTGTTTTAAAATAATAACATGAATAAAAGTTCTTTTTTTATATAAACTATCAATATACAGTGTACTGACCTCACCATCAGACATATAACTTCCTAAGGCACCAGTGTGCACAGTTCAGGGGAGGAGGAAGACAAATGGAATGCAGCCAGCGGTCTCTGACAGTTAGATGGGAGTTATTACACAGAGGTTGTGTTGGCCAGGCGATGTCTCAGCCCAGTTATAAAGTGTTAAGAGATATTCCTGTCTGGACATGCTCACACGCAAAGTGCACACGCATAGACTAACACAGAAAAAGTATTTAAATGTTGCTCATTTTCTAGACACTTATATACTTTTTGTGTTTGCCCCACATTTGAATTGAACCCACAACCTTGGTATTGCAAGCACCATGCTCTACCAACTGAGGCATTGACCACACGCAGAGTGGCTGTTAATGTTATTTACCAGAAGGTAACGCAGTTCAGAATTTCTTTGGATATGACACATACTGCAGGAAAGAGGAGGACGTCTGTTTTATATCTTGTTCGTTCCAAACACTCCCACACCCCTGACAAATTTATGACTGGATATCTCACATGAATTAAATGATATTGCCAAAAGTATGTGGACACTCCTATTAATTATTGAGTTCAGGTGTTCCAGCCACAATCATTGCTCACGGGTGCATAAAATCCAGCAAATAGCCATGAAACCTCTGTAGACAAACATTGGCAGCACAGTGGGTCGCACTGGAGATGTCGGTGACTCTAAACGTGACTCTTCCACTGCATGAGTTTGTTTATGCCCCTGCCAACATTGTGAAGCGGAAGTGTTTAGGAGTCCCAACAACCCAGCCACGAAGCGATAGACCACACAGAGTTGGACTGTCAGGGTGCTGAAGTGCGTAGTGCATAAAAAATTTGTTCTCTGGAGTGATGAATCATGCTTCGTTATCTGGCCGCCTGATGGACGAATCTGGGTGTGGCCGATGCTGAGTGAATGCAACCTGCTGGAATGCATAGTGCTTGCTGTAAATTTAGTAGTAGAGGGATAACGGTCTGGGGCTGTGTTTCAGGGTTTGATCTACGCCCCTTAGTTCCAGTGAAGGATCATCTTAATGCTACGGGATTCAAAAATATTTTAGACAATTGGGTGCATTCACCTTTATGGTAACAGTTTGGGGAAGGCCCTTTCCTGTTCCAGCATGAATGTTCCCCTGTGCTCAAAGCGGGGTCCTTGAAGACATAGTTGGCATAGAGGAACTCGAGTGGCCTGCACAGAACGCTGACATCAACACTACTGAACAACTTTGGGATGAATTGGAACGGCATTTGCTAGCCAGGCCTTCTCATCCAACATCAGAAATATTCATATACTACAAAGAAAATGTAAAAGCTCAAAATCGGACTCAGCCCTACGTACCTCTGCCAGTCCGCTGCATCCAGCAGAGAAACTCTTACCTCAAATGTACTCTCCGTGGGTGGCATGGCTGCGGGCACTGGGTGACTAGACAGTACCCTGCATGCCCACGCGGGTCTTGATTACTTACTTGTTGAGAGCCAGTCACCCAAAAGGCTGTCTGATAGCATCAAGACTGATGGGTATCTAGTGGGGCTTTTCCCCCACCATGCTCTTCTAAAACATTCCTCATTCCTAAGAAATGGCGCTTTTCTTTGTTGCTTTGTTCGTGGATTGCACAACCCAGATGTAACACAAAGTATTCTTTGTTTTCATATGTTGTCACAATCATAAAATTACTTGAAAGTAATTTTTATTGAAAATGATCATCTTTGTGTTTTTGCTTGTATGTGTGGGTTTCTTTGTATGTGACTGTGTTTTACCTTGTCTCAGGGGTAAATGTGGCATGGTGAATATAAATCTGGGACATTCCATTTAGTGTTATAGGTTATGTTAAAGGGGATGTCCCTAATGTGCTCCCACCTTGTGGACGTTAGCTCAATTACAGCAAAAAAAACATCAAACCAAATCTCTTTTAGAGCTCTTTTGGGATTTTAACTAAAAAACATTGGAAGTATTTACAGATGAGGCAAAACATTATGACCACTCACAGATGAAGTGAATAACTTTCATCATCTCATAGCAAGGGCACATATCAAGGTCTGGGTAGGTTAGATGGTAAACGAACAATCAGTTCTTGTTGTCAACATGTTGGATGCAGGAGTAAAGACGTGAGAGACTTTGACAAGGGCCAAATTGTTCTGGCCAGATGACGGGGTTGGAGGATTTCAGCAAAATAAACAGACTTGTGGTGTGCTGAAGCTACAGTCCAAAAAGGGACAAACCACAAACCAGCGACATGGTGATGTGCGCATAGGGAAGGGGAATCAAAAGCCATCCCTTCAGGTCCAAACCGAAAGAAGGTCTACAAGTCCCAGAACATTTTAATGATAGTTATAGGAGGAATGTGGTACAACACACAACACATCACACCCTGCTGCATATGGTGCAGAGTAGGATGAAATTTTATCACAAATTCTACCTTGTTTGGTCAACTGTGAAAGCAATAAGTGGGAAATGTATTTCCTGTATCCTCTTTCTCACTTTAGTGGGACGTGCACCACTACCCTGTTGCATGGAAAGGAATCCATCCCCACCTCGTCATATTTTAAAATGAATGGGCCAAGCCGCATGCTGTGCTTTGTCTGTGGGCACCTTCAGAGATGAAAGAGTCCGGGCCCCCATCTTGACTTCCTTTACTCGTGCGTCTCTCTTAAACCCCCATCCGGTATGTCTCTCTGTCTGTCTGCCCATTTGTCTGACTGACGACAATGATAAAATACTGAGCAGTGTTTTACTGTAGTTCACTCTCCCCCTCAGAGTCTGCGATTTTGCCTTCTTCAACCCCAGCCCTTGTGTGTCCTTGAAACTTCTGTCCCTCTGTCACTTTCACTCACTGTCTCCCTTGCTCTCTGTTTGAAGAGGTTCATGCTGTGATGCCTCTGAGTCCACATTCCTCTGACATTCCTTTAGGTATCACACCGATCTGGACTCGCAACACCGTGGATTTGTCTTTTGGATCACCTCCACCAGTCACATTCACCGTCATTTAACACTAACCTGACATTAGCATGCGTTCTAGAAAGACGTGGAACTAGGTCCCCCACATGCTAGAACAGACGAATAGGAGATAAAACTGTCTGGGGAGGTTCTCTTCTGCACTGTTTGACCAATTTAGTAAGAGTTCAAATAAACTGTTACCTAGTTTATGTCTTAAGGAAAAGAGTGTCTCTTTCCATTTCATAATGTAAACTGAAACTTAAGCTTGTTACAGAGAATGCAAAAATAATTCAAGACAATGGTTTAGTTTGACTTTTTTAGTTTAACTTCACAGCGAGGCACACTAAAGAAGTGGACAATGCACCCTCAGGCAAAACACCATCAATCTCGAATGACATGAACATAATGACGGGAGGGATATAACGGTGATTTATGTCATGGCTCTGACTGTCATGAGATAATCCTGGTTGTCCATCCTAAGTGAAGCCAGCAGCTCCCGGCCTGTCAGCTGCTTGCTATCGATCTGTCAGAGCTCCGTCGTTTGGTGCCCCCCCCCCCCGAGGCGTTGACATGGCGCTGTTAACAAAGTACACAGTACGGTTCCGGGTAACATCTTCCTCTCTGTCTGTCCCTGCCAACTGAGCTAGACTTCCCGTTAGGTCAATGGCTTCTCGCAAACTACTGTTTACTTGAGAGTTGAGAGTTCATCCCATGATGCGCTATACGCACGTTCTGCCACGTTCTATTCTGATTGCATAATTTTCTTTTTACATTAGATTACATTTTGTTGTCATTGAACATGTACAAGCACAGTACAAAGAAATGCGGTTAGCATCTAACCAGAATGGCGAGGTGATGTAATACAACAAAAAAAGGTCCTGGGTACAGTGACAGACAACCGCATTTCTCTGCCTGAGATGCGTAGTACACTGTTATTCTGTGTCTCTCTTGAGTTTTTACAGACTTCTAAATCACTTTAATGCTACTGGGTGAAGGGAATGTGTGTAACACTTTGGTAGTTGTGTAATAAGGTGGCGTCTTTATGAGGAGAGATTTCTTGGAAGTAT